>PISX010021366.1:0-23442 GCA_004024625.1 Mellivora capensis
TGGATAAAGAAGATGTGGTATATATACACGATGGAATACTATGCAGCCATCAAAAGAAATGAAATCTTGCCATTCGCAACGACGTGGATGGAACTAGAGGGTATCATGCTTAGTGAAATAAGTCAATCAGAGAAAGACAACTATCATATGATATCCCTGATATGAGGAAGTGGAGATGCAACATGGGGGACGAGGGGGGTAGAAAAAGAAGAAAAGAAACAAGATGGGATTGGGAGGGAGACAAACCATAAGTGACTCTTAATCTCACAAAACAAACTGAGGGTTGCTAGGGGGAGGGGGTCGGGAAAGGGGGGTGGGGTAATGGACATTGGGGAAGGTATGTGCTATGGTTAGTGCTGTGAAGTGTGTAAACCTGGCGATTCACAGACATGTACCCTTGCGGATAAAAATATGTTTATAAAAAAAAAAAAAAAGAAAAGCAATGAGAGCTCAGTGAATATCCTTTCTCCACAGATTATTTGCTCATCCAATTCCCAACCCTCTGTAAAATACCTCACCAGTATTTCTATTTTAACAGTGGCAAGTGTTACGCTGAAAAGACAGGTATCTTTAATACTGTGAGAAACAAACTTTACTCTCTATATAATTAGTACTGTAAATTTAAGAATACAAACCCATGAATTTGCAGCTATTTCAAAAATTATCCAAATGGTCTATTTACTAATGCCCAAATATACCTTTATTTGTAACTTCATGTCTCCACTCATGTTATTCCCTATGACCCAGTGCCCTACTTTGCAAATACCATAAAACCTACTAAGGCCCTGTTCAAGTCCCATATTTTTTAGAAACCCGTCTTAGATATTTTACTCCCACAGTTACCATAACTCTACAAGTTATATATATACATATATATATATATACTTGTACATATAAAAGTTTATAATAACCAACTACTTACTATTTTCACTAACCATTTGCTTTGAATCCCTTACTTTTACTAATATATTAAGAAAGGAAAATTTGAGAATCATTTTAGTCATAGAATTTAGAAGTCATTTAATTCAACTTTTAAATTTTTACAGATAAAGAAAATGAGGCCCAAGAGGTTAAGTGCCTTGGTAAAGGTCATGAAGTAAGTTAGTGGCAGAACTATTCTGACCTTAAGTTCATACTCATTTTTCCGTAGCACTTTGTACAAACTCCTTAAAAGAATGAATGTTGGACTCAATGTCATTAGCTATAAACTTTAGAGATCTTTTAAGTAGGGCTGCCAGAGTCAACAAATAAAAATACAAGATGCTCGTGTATCTCATTGTGAATTTCTCTGAAATTCATTTAATTGGACATCGTATTAGAAGGAAAAATAGCAACTTAAAAGAAAACAGAAAATAACACTAGTAAACTGCTTAAACAAAACATTCTTCTAAGACATGGTACTACTTAAAATGCCTTCCTTTTAGGACACCAACCAACTCAACAATCAGAAATACATCATCAACAGATCTAATAACATTTAAAGAAATACATTTGGAATTCTAATTTTGGTCCAGCACTAATAATATATAGTGCAAGTAAAAAGGGCCAGTCTCCAAAATCTATAAAGAACTTATCAAACTCAACACCCAAAAAACAAATAATCCAATCAAGAAATGGGCAGAAGACACAAAGACATTTCTCCAAAGAAGACATCCAAATGACTAACACACACACCAAAAAGTGCTCAAAATCACTTGGCATCAGGGAAATAGAAATCAAAACCACATCAAGAAAATCAAAACCAAGTCAGGAAATGACAGGTGTTGGTCAGGATGTGGAGAAAGGGAAACATCCCTACACTGGTGGTGGGAATGCAAGCCGGGGCAGCCACCCTAGAAAACAGTATGGCAGTTCCTCAAAAAGTTGAAAATGGAGCCACCCTATAACCCAGCAACTGCACTATTGGGTATTTACTCCAAAGATAGAAATGTAGTCATCTGAAGGAATACCTGCACCCCAATATTTATAGCAGCAATGCCCACAATAGCCAAACTATGGAAAGAGCCCAGATGTCTATCAACAGATGAACGGATAAAGATGTAGTGTACACACACACACACACACACATACACATACATACACAGGAATATTATGCAGCCATCAAAAATTGAAATCTTGCCATTTGCAACGAAGTGGATGAAACCAGAGGGTATTATACTAAGCAAAATAAGTCAATCAGAGAAAGACAATTATCATATGATCTCACTGATATGAGGATTTGAGAAACAAGACACAGGATCATAGAGGAAGGGAGGGAAAAATGAAACAAGATGAAACCAGAGACAAACCATAAGACACTCTTAATCTTAGGAAACAAACTGAGGGTTGCTGAAGAGGAGGAGGGTATGGAGACGGGGTGGCTGGGTGATGGACGCTGGGGAGGGTATATGCTATGGTGAGCACTGTGAATTGTGTAAGACTGATGAATCACAGACCTGTACCTCCGAAGCAAATAATACATTATATGTTAATTTTAAAAAATGAATAGGAATAAACCTGTAGTTCAAAAAGAAAGAAATTATATGGACAATAATGCAGCATTTTTGGTAATGAGGAAATGTTAACTCACTAAATTAAAGTTTGAATAAGTTAAAAAAAAATACAGTGCAAGTATCCCTCAACATATGCATATATTTTACCAAGAAGATGGTTTAAAAAGAAGTTTCATAAAATAGATTTTATTGGACATCTAAGTTGAGAATAGGTAGATAAGGACAAAAGGTAAGAAATGTTATCATCCAAACAATGGGCTCTGGCTAAAGCTGGATAAATCACAGACAACAAGGCTAATCTGGGTTAGTAGGCCAACAAGCTTGAGTAGGTGGGTGGCGTGGCAACTTCTTTCCAATTATATAGCAATAAGAAAGAACAAGTCATTCTAGCTCTCATCCCTAAAAGGAGAAAACAATCAAGAATTTTGCTTTTATGGGAATAAAAATCAAGAATGAAGCGATTGAATTTCCAGCCATACCAACCAGTTCAAATGCCAAAAATCTCGTCATTAGGTAATAGAGATTTCTTTCCCTAGTTTACGCTGTCACAGAGTGGTTCTTCATAATGATGAGACACCGCACTTTGCAGTAAGACTTTTGTAAAATTAACAGTCTATGTGAAATTTGCACAAAGATTCTAACAACTGGAAAAAAGAAAATCATTTGAAAATAAAAATATGTATTGTGCTAAAATATGTATTAATCCAAATATTTAAAAATGAGTCATATTTACTTCTTCATTTACTCAATGACTCACTAAACAAATATTGGTTGTGAGGTTAATATGTACAATTGCATAAGACTAAGCACTATTAAAACATCAAAATGTTATAATATAAGTAGTGTCCAGATTCCACATAGCTCTTCTTAAAAGCTCTGTTTGGAATATAAATGGCATTTTTTTATTCCATAAAATTATGTTTATTGGGTCCTATGTCAGCAAACAATCCCCACGTACTTCATGATGTGTATGCAATACTACAGAATTTAATCATTTTATTTAACAAACAAGATTTCTATGGAAAAAGGTCATCAGTGTTATAACTTAGGATGATACCATCTTAGCTTATTCCTGATTAGAGCCAGGAGCAAAACTGGGGGCAAGGTTTTAACCCCTACAAGGATGAGAAAGAGAAAAGAAGGGAAATTAACAGGAAAGGACTCGGGGAAGAAAGAGGAAAGAGACAGGGACAGAAGCTGCTGGAAGTCAGGAAAATGGAACATATGATCCGGGGTGACAGAAAACAAAGATTTCCATTCTGATGTACCTAATTTAGAAGAAAGGATGTCAACAAGGTTAGGATGAAGAGTCAAGTATGGACAGTATTTTCAGCAGCTAGTCAGTAAGCTAAATGAGGGAAATCATTGTGATCCCAAAATAACAAGTTTAGACACAATTTCAGGTGGTGTCCTACAAAAGTTTTCTACTGGGGTGCCTGGGTGGCTCAGTGGGTTAAAGCTTCTGCCTTCGGCTCAGGTCATGATCTCAGGGTCCTGGGATTGAGCCCCGCATCGGGCTCTCTGCTCAGCAGGGAGCCTGCTTCCTCCTCTCTCTCTGCCTGCCTCTCTGCCTACTTGCGATCTCTTTCTCTCTGTCAAATAAATAAATAAAATCTTTAAAAAAAAAAAAAGTTTTCTACTGAAGTTGGTAATACACAAAACACCTTTCCTTTTCTTTCCTTTTTTCTTTCTCTTCTTATAGAGGTATCAATGACCAGGAGCATTAGACCAAAATGTATAGAAAAACTGTATAATAATAAAGAAACTTTTTAAATAATCACCTGGAAAATAAGATCTCTGAATACTTATAATTTCTTTCACCCCAATTCAAGTGCTACAGAACATGTTTAAAGAGCTCTCACTGTTTTAAAAAATGTGATATACTATAGTGCAGGAAATCTACGTCTGATCTTAGTATATGATAAAAATACAAATTTTCAAAGAAGGAAACTCTAAAAGCCACAAGAATTTTTAAAGCATGGAAAAAATGAATCCATAGTAATGTTTCTTCTTTCTTCATAGAATAACCATATATACAACTTAACAATTCCTGGAATATATTTTAAAGGTCAGTCTTACTATAAGTCATTGTAAGGCTGATACACTGAAAATGTTTTCTTGTTATTTCATACATTTTACCAAAGGCAAAAGTATTGGCAAAATATTTTTTTAAAGGCAAAAGTATTTTTGCCAAAAGTATTCCAGAAATTGAGTTCTAATCATTAACAGTTTTTCCTAAACATCTCCATCCAATTAACTCTCATTTTGTACTTCTACTTACTTGGCATTTATGACATGCTTTCTTAGGGCACAGTTAACACCACCAAAAAATAATTTAATGAATATATCTATTTATTAATATCTGTATTTCCCAAACAATACATGTATGTGAACATACATAGTCTATTTATAAAGGCACCTTATTTTCTTTGAAACATATACCTTTTGACCTCCCGGAGCTTCAACTGTGTGATGTTCTTTCAATTTCTGTTCTTGTTCCATAATGTCTTTCAAATGTTCATTTACCTTAAAATATAAAAACACGAATTTGAATTTATATTCAAATATGACAGTAAAATAACATGCACCATAAAATGCCTGTGGTCAGATCTCTGATGTCAAATATTGGTATCACTTTAAGTGAAAATTTCATTTTCCCAACCAGAAAAAAAAAAGTATTTTACAGGTGTTTTATTTGATATTCTAAAATTAATTTATTTAAAAATTTGCTGAATATCTGCTATATGTCAGGAGTGGTTAGAGTTCTAGAGAAAAAAACTAAATGTCCAATTTTAATGCTTACAAAACAAACTTTTAATTTTTATTTTCTTTAAAGATTTATTTATTTGAGAAAGAGAGAGAATGAGCAGTGGGGAGGGGCAGAGGGAGAGAGAAGAGAAAAGCAGACTCTCTGTGGAGCAGGAAGCCTGACTCGGGGCTTGATCCCAAGACATGGAGATGATGACCTGATCCAAAGGCAGACACTTAACTGACTGAGCCTCCCAGGACCCCAACAAACTTTTTATTTAAAGATCTTATTTATTTACTTATTTATTTGAGAGAGAGGGAGAATGTAAGAGGGCACAAGCAGGGTGAGCAGCAGTAGCATAGGGAGAGGGAGAAGCCAGATCCCCAATGAGCAGGGAGCCCACTGTGGGGCTTGATTCCAGGACCCTGAGATCATGATCTGAGCTGAAGGTAGACGCTTAACCAACTGAGCCATCCAGGCGCCCCAACAAACTTTTTCATAAAAATTTTATTATCTCTTTAAGGACTAGCAAATGGAAATTAATTTCCTTAAAATTAATATTTTCATTTTCAATAAAAACACTGTAGATTTCTTTTTTAATGGCATGAAGCATTTATTTTATTTTTTTCAATTTCAGTACAGTTAACATACAATACTAAATTAGTTTCAGGTGTACAATATGGTGATTCAACAATTCTGTATATGACTCTTGTGCTCATCAAGGTAAGTGTAATCTTCATCCCCTTCACCTATTTCAACCATCCCCTCAACCTTTCTCCCCTCTGATAATCATGTTTGTTCTCTATAGTTAAGAGTCTGTTTTCTGGTTTGTGTCCTTTTTTTCCTTTATTCTGTTTCTTAAATTCCACAAGTGAGTGAAATCATATGGTATTTGTCTTTCTCTGACTTATTTCACTTAGCATTATACTCTAGATCTATCCATGTTGTTGCAAAGGACAAGATTTCCTTCTTTTCTAATGGCTAAATAATATTCCTCTGTGTGTGTGTGTGTGTGTGTGTGTGTGTGTGACACACAATAGAAAACACTGTGAATCAAGTTCTTAATCTGTGATTTCATAGACCTGTCACTGAATCATGAGCGGGTTTTACTGCCATCATAAGGCCACAGCGAAAATAGATGTAAAAATCTTCCCTATGAGAACTTTCTTGGGAGAAGGTCTAATTTATCTCCTATTACATTACTCAAACATCCATAATCTAAAAAGGTTAAGAAACAGTCTATATAGTACATAAAATATTTCTTAAGAATACCTTAAACAATTCTGAATTTTGAGCTAATGATTTTAAGGCCACTCTGTAACGAAAAGTAAATGTTCGAATTGTTTAATTATGGCACTCTGGAAAACATAAATGCCATTATCAACCACCATAACTCTAAACCCATAATTTTCTGAACTCTTCTATTGCCCAGAATTCAGTTCAGTGTCTAAAAACAAATGGAGAAAGAGGGGGCCTGGGTGGCTCAGATGGCTAAGCGTCTGCCTTTGGCTCAGGTCGTGATCCCAGGGTCCTGGGATAGAGTCCCATATCGGGCTCCCTGCTCTTTGGGGAGACTGCTTCTCCCTTTGTCTCTGCCTCTGCCTCTCCCTCTCATGAATAAATAAAATCTCTTAAAAAAATAAAAATAAATGGGGAATTTTAATTTATGACAAAATTTTTATAAGATTTTATTTATTCATGAGAGATGGAGAGAGAGGCAAAAGGAGAAGCAAGCTTGAGGGAGGGAGATGTGGGACTGGATTCCAGATGATGGGATCATGACCTGAGCCAAAGGTGAGCCACCCAGGCACCCAATTTATGATAAATTTAATTAACAATAATCACTAAGAGTTTTCTCTATTCATGATATTTCTAAGGGGTTATAAGGGATTTAATCAACAGATTTATTTTAGTATATGAATATGCCATGCTGTAAGATTTTCTAGTTAATCTCTTAGATCATCAATTTGGTTGTATAAAATACTCTAAGAGACAATAGAATTAGGAAAGACTTGGGTCTGAATCAAAACCTGTACTTACAACCTATGATCTTAATTCCTTGATGCCTCTCAGCCTCAGATGCTAGTTTGAATAAAAGCTACCTCATAAAGCAGTTTGGGGTAGTATGGCTCTAAAATGGTCTCCACTAATCCCCTTGAATGCAGGAAGGACCTAATTTGCTTCTAACCAACAAAATACAACTAAGGTGACAGGATATCACATTAGTGATCATGTTACATAACATTCTAATTTCCATCTTGCTAGTCAACTCTCTTGCTGGCTTTGACGAAGCCAGCTGCCATGCTGGGAGCTATCCTATGGAGAGGCCCACATGGCAGGGAATTGCTAGCCTTGCCTTCATCCCAGAGACAATAAGAAACTGAGGCCCTCAGTCCAACTGCCTCACTGAACCCTGCCAACAACTGTATGAACTTGGAAGTGGATCCTACCCATTAATTTTAAAATATACTAGCTTTTATTTATTTTTCATTTTAAAATATAAAATAGGGGCGCCTGGGTGGCTCAGTGGGTTAAGCCTCTGCCTTCGGTCCAGGTCATGATCTCAGGGTCCTGGGATCGAGCCCAGCATCGGGCTCTCTGCTTGGCAGGGAACCTGCTTCTCTCTCTCTCTGCCTGCTTCTCTGACTACTTGTGATCTCTCTCTCTTTGTCAAATAAATAAATAAAATCTTCAAAAAAAAAATAAATAAAATAAAATATAAAATAGTACGGCTCCCAGCAGGCTCAGTCAGTAGAGCACATGACTCGATCTCAGGGTTTTGAGTTTCTTCCTTTGAAAGAAAGGAACATGCTGAGTGAAATCTATGTTTCTATGGCTTTCTCCTCAATCTACACAATGCACAGTGGCTAGAACGCAAGCAGCAAACTAGCCTTGTTGGAATGAGGAACTGAGGGAGAAATTTGAGACTGTCAGAATGGCTAGACTTTGAGGAAGAGTATCCTGGGAAAGAAGGAATCACTACCAGGGAGACCCCAGCTCCATGTATAAACTGACTTCAAATCCTTGGCTGAGCCCTGAACTATGCACATGTAGGAAAGACTCCAAGGAGCACAGAGGGAAAACAAGTGCTGGCAGGCTGAAGAAGCCACCTGCTACAGAGGAGACCTGTGCAGCACTTGAGTCCTACCAACACCTTGGGTTCTCCATTCAAACTTTAGAAGGGTCACACATGATTTAGAAGTAAAGACTGAATTTAAGATAAGTACAGAGAAGTATTACTGGATTTGTCAAAATGGACGCCATCTTCCAAACCAACTCAGGAGCAATCTCAGGATAGTAATGGGGATGGGAGAGAGAGCAGAGCAGGCTAGCGAATGAGTAAACAACTGTTTGGAGTAAACAACTCTGTGTATGGAAGAATGGGGTTTTATCTGGATGGGGAAGTTTTATTTTCCTCTTTGTGGTTTATTTGATAAAACCCTAGATGAGCTCAATTACCCACCTTCTCTCTAGGGTACATCTATGGAGATAAGTATTACTGGAGAAATTTACACAAGGAAGTCAGTTTCACTTTAAATTTAGAAGTACACACTTCAAATGGACACTCAGTGCTTACTGCCAGGCCAAGAAGTGTGTCCTGAAGAAGTTCACTTTCCCACATTTCAAGACGATTTCATCCTTTCTTCTCTAGTCCTCAAACTTTCCATAACCCATCCCTTCTTACTGTTAGTTGAGGATCTTGTCTCTCCTTTTTTGAGACCAGAGATGGGAAACCATCAGGTGGGAATTTTTTCTTCTTGCCACCAAATCTGTAAACCTTTCTGCATCAGTACTCCTTCTCTTTCTTCCCTGCTGTTAAAGTGGAGAAAGTCTCCCCCTCCCACATCCTATCAGAGGGCAGTTTCTCTTCACTTATTGCTCTAGAACTCTTTTTTTCTTTGTCATGGTCATTGATCCTCTGCTTCGGTTCTTGTCAAGCTTTCACGCGCTTTTCAAGTTTTCATGTGCGTATGAGTCATGGGAACTTGTTAAAATGCAGGATCTGATTTGATGGGTCTGGGGTTTGGGTGGAGAGTCGGCATTTCTAAGAAGCTTCAGGTGCTGCTAATGCTACTGGTGTATGGACCACACTGCTATTCCCTCATTCTCCTACATCATTCAGTTCTCCCTCCCTATTGGTCATTCTCACAAGAATATAGACTTCCTATAGTGTTTCCCATCCTGATAAATAAAACTTCATTCTTGGATTCAAACAATATTTACTCAACACTCAAAGTGTATAATACCCTACTCTGAGTGCTGGGAATTTTATATTTATCTGATATGAAATAATTATTAAATGTAATTATAGATTTTGCAGAATATACAGAAATCTATTTTAATCATTTTAACAGAAATTTTTTTTTAGTCAAAAGGTAATGGGAAATTTTAAGTAACTTAAACAACTTTAGCTTTCATTTTGATTTAAAACAAAAACAGTAATGGAGTGTGCCTTAGTCTGTTCAGGCTGCTGTAACAGAAATAACGACAGAATAGGTAGCTTATAAACAACAGAAATTTCTTTTTTTTATTTTTTATTTTTTGGGAAAAATAAAAAAAAAGATTTTATTTATTTATTTGACAGAGATTACAAGTAGGCAGAGAGGCAGGCAGAGAGAGGGGTAAGCAGGCTCCCTGCCGAGCAAAGAGCCTGATGCGGGGTTCCATGTGGGGCTCCATGCGGGGCTCCATGCGGGGCTCCATGCGGGGCTCGAGCCCAGGACCCTGAGATCATGACCTGAGCCGAAGGCAGACGCTTAACTCACTAAGCCTTCCAGGGTCCCCTTTTTAAAATTTTTCATTTAAATTCAATTTAGCTAACATATAGTGTATTACTAGTTTCAGGAATAGAATTTAGTGATTCATCCATTGCATATAACACCAAGTGTACATTACATCAAGTGCCCTCCTTAATGTCCCTCACCCAATGTCCCCCTCCCTCTACCCACCTCCCCTCCAGCAACCCTCAGGCAGTTTCCCATAGTCAAGAGTCTCTTACGGTTTGCCTCCTTCTGTTTTTGTCTTATTTTTCTTTCCCTTCCCCATGCTCATCTATTTTGTTTCTTAAATGCCACATATGAGTAAAATCATATATTTGTCTTTCTATGACTGACTTATTTCGCATACCATAATACCCTCTAGTTTCATCCAGAAATTTATTTCTCATAGATCCGGATGCAGGGGACCAAGATCAAGGGACCAGCAGATTTGGTGTCTGGTGAGGGCCTGCTTCCTGGCCATCTCTTTGCTGTGACATCACAGGGCAGAAGGAGCAAGGGAGCTCCTCGGGGCCTCTTTTATATGGGCATTAATCCCATTATAACTTAATCACTTCCCAAAGGCCTCACTTCCCAACATCATCACATTGGGGGTTAGGATTTCAACATAAGAATTTTGGGCAGAGAAAACCAGCAATGTATAGCAGAGTGGCAGTGCATAATTGAGGATTTTACTTTTCTGGTTATGAAACTCATTTTTACTACAGTGAGCATATTCCTACCTTATTAATCCAGTACATGACAGCATCCTCAATATCATATGGCAGATCCGTGGCTTGAAAAAAAGCTGAATACTGTTGAGCACATGCAATTACTTTCTCTATACTGACCATTTCTACGGTATAAGCCATCATTAGCGTATCTATCATGGCCAAATGAGCACTCTGCAAATATAAAAGAATAGAGTTTTAAAATTAAACTTAGAAACTGTTGTTTATATATTTTAAAATGTTAATAATAATTACTAACAAACAGTAACAGAACTAAAGGCTATAGAAGACAAGCCTTAATAAGAAAGCACAAAATGAGAGATGAGCTAACTGAACCAAACTAATTTATCATTGTGAAATAAGTACTGAGGCTCTTTAAGACATTCATTATCTTCTACTCAGAGAATGTTCCTTTTCCCATTTTTCCTATTTTTAATAATGTTGTAATCATTTATTCAGCAATACAACTTACAAACTTCAAGATACTATGTCTGGTGCGCCGATTATTAATGGTACTAGTCAATTTCCAATTTTTGACTATGCTTTTGCCCTGGGCTTCACATCCACATAGTAGAAATTCCTAGACTCTACTTCCAAAATGTCTGTCAATCTACTGATTGCCACAGTTCCAGTGCAGACCATCAACACTTCCCACCCTTGAAGGAGACAAAGACTTCCGATTCTCCTGGCTCCATCTTCTTCCTCATCCTATTCACCCAGCAGCCCAGGACTTCCAATCTTTCTTTGCCTTTTTTATTTGTCCGTGTTGTACATGTTTTCTTGTTTTTAAACACAAAAGTATTATTACATGGTGATTCTTAAAAGTTCCAAACATTACAAAGTATATAAAGTAGAAATTACCTCTCTCCTAGTCCTCCTCCCCTAGCAACACGTATAGTCTGGTATATATTCTTACAAAAACATTTAATGCACATCAAATAGGTAAATATTCACATTGTGTCCTCTTCTCCGGCATTACAAACAATGGTACAACATTATATTTCTCCAGAGGCAATTTTTAACTGTGGGGCTACTGGGTCCAAGAGCAACCACATTTTAAGTTTTCATAAATAACCATTAATCTGCTTGCTAGAAAGCTTGTGGCAATATTTATCTCCTGCCAAGAATGTTATCACTCTGCCTGTTTCCCCATATTTTTTGCCAACATTTGACATCATTCACTTTTTATCATATGTATCAATCTGAAGTTACCAAAAAACCCACTCTTGTTTGACTTTGCATTTCTCTGAACGAGGATGAGCATCTTTTTACATGCTAAACAAAAAATTTGTATTTTTTCCTTGGAAAACTGCCTGCTTATATCTTTCGCCTATTTTTCTTTTGGAGATGTTCATCTATCTTTATTTCTTGATTTGTGAGAGTTCTTTATATATTAGAAGATTGGATCTGTGTCATTCTGATAGCAAATACATTTTCCTAGTTTGCCTTTGGATTTTCAACTTTGTTTATAGTAAGCTATAGGGAAGATCTAAACATATTCTTGGTAAAATCTATTGATCTCAACATTATGGCTTCAGAATTTATCCCATGTTTACAAAACACTTCCTCACCCCCAAGAATATGGAAATATTATCTTCTATTTCTTCTATTAATTTTAAATCTATCTAGAATTTGTTTCTGAAGACGTTATAAACTAGGGCTAGTCATTTTTCCAAATCAGAGATTTCATCATATCATTCTCTCATGAAGTCTATCTCATTTACTTTATAGAAGTCTAAACTCCTTAACAGAGGTAAAGTTCTTTAATCATTGCCCTATCAGTCTAGCCTTATATTTTACCATTTCTTTCCCCCAATCCACACTCCTTTCAAAAGAGCCACAGAAGACTGCTGTTTCCCAAATCTGTCACCAACTTTCAGGTTTCTATGCCCTTGCTGTTGTCATCTTCTTTACAAATATAGACTAAGTCCTGACATTGGCCTGATTGTCATCTTAATTCTAAAGGTTTTTTTCCAATTCATTTTTCAATCAAAATGACTCATTCTTCCTACAGAATGAGTAGAGGTTCCTACAAAATAGTATTTGTACTTGCAGTAAATTCTGACTTATATGAAGAAGGGCATGGGCACTGGTATTTTTAAAAAGCTCCCCAGAAGCCAGGGTTGAGAATCACTATCTCACCGTAGTACAGTCACCTGTACACAACACTATTCTCCTAGTGAGAAAGTAAGACTTTTGAGGGCAAGGAGATATTTATCTTCATATTTCCTATACCTAACATGGTACCTGGCAACTAGTAAGAGCTGGAAAGAAGGAAAGAAGCAGGGTGTCTGGGTGGTTTAGTTGGTTAAGTGACCAACTCTTGATTTTGGCTCAGATCATGATCTCAGGTCATGATTTCAGGGTCATGAGATTGGAGTGTGCTTAAGACTCTCTCTCTTCTCCCCTTCTACCCTTCCCCATTCACATGCTCTCTCCAAAAAACTAAATAAATAAAATTTAAAAATAAAGAAGGAAAGAAGCTAGTCTGTGTGTCCCTGTAAGGAAGGAAGAGCTAACTTTACACTGGAGCTTAAAAAAGAGGGTTTTGACTGGGCGGTGATAGACTAGCCTACCAAAAAGTTAGCACTATTTATAGAAAGGCAGATACTTTATCGTAATAATGGCAATCATAAAACCAATGGTGATTCCTACTTAGTAAGTCTAATTCATGTGTCAGATGCCATTCTAAGACTTCATTAATATATTAGTTCTTTCCTTTCAAATCTTTTCTGAAATACGGCTGGAAATAATATACATTTTCTATAACACAACTCTCTAAAAGAAGTATCATATACATTTTACATGTGAGGAAGCTGAAGTTCAGAAAATTAAATATTTTGTCCAAACTTTATGTGCTCTTGCTACTTTTGTGCATTTGGTAGAAATTAAATCATTTAGTTAGGCAAGAAATATTTTTAGAAATGATAAATAAACACCATCTGCAAGAAAGAAAAATAAGCATCAATAATTGTTTCAAATTCAGATACTTGCATATTCTATCTTATTTGAGCAGTCTTTTCCGGAACGCTATGCCCAGACAGACCAGTTATTCCTTCAGACCCGAAGTGGCACACTGAATCAATTTCCTTTCACTCAAGTCATTTATCTGTGTGTGTCCTTTCTATTAAACTCTGGTCCTAGAGAGTAGAGATCCTGTCTTTTTTACCTTTGTTCCTAGCACAATGTTTTAATAAGGAGGAAAGCTCTTAGAAATTAGTATTTAGGGGCGCCTGGGTGGCTCAGTGGGTTAAGCCTCTGCCTTCGGCTCAGGTCATGATCGCAGGGTCCTGGGATCGAGCCCCGCATCGGGCTCTCTGCTCAGCAGGAAGCCTGCTTCCTCCTCTCTCTCTGCCTGCCTCTCTGCCTACTTGTGATCTCTCTCTGTCAAATAAATAAAATCTTTAAAAAAAAAAGAAATTAGTATTTAATTAGTATTAAGTTAATAATTAGTTTTTAAGGGAATTAAAAGTTTTAGCATAACTCTTTTGAACAAAAATGTGGGAAAACATTTCAAGAGCCATAAAACTATTTGCATACTTTTTTTTTTTTTTGGTTTGTGCAAGAGCTCTAGGTATTCTTTTTTTTTTTTTTTTAAGATTTTATTTATTTATTTGAGAGCGAGGCAGTGAGAGAGAGCATGAGCGAGGAGAAGGTCAGAGGGAGAAGCAGACTCCCCATGGAGCTGGGAGCCCGATGCGGAACTCGATCCCGGGTCTCCGGGATCATGACCTGAGCCGAAGGCAGTCGTCCAACCAACTGAGCCACCCAGGCGTCCCTGCATACTTTTTTTTTTTTAAGATTTTATTTATTTATTTGACAGACAGAGATCACAAGGGCAGAGAGGCAGACAGAGAGAGAGAGGGAAGCAGGCTCCCTGCTGAGCAGAGACCCCGATGCGGGACTTGATCCCAGGACCCTGAGATCATGACCCGAGCTGAAGGCAGCTGCTTAACCCACTGAGCCACCGAGGCACCCAGTAATACATTTTCAAAACAAAAACATTCTCTCATTTCACTAATTACTTAACTTCTACAAATTCAAAAATAAATTTTTATAAATACCACTCTTGTCCTTACGGTTATTTCTATATGATATTCAGCCACCTCTAAACTAAAAACTTTCAAAATAAATATTAAATAAATTCTAGTATTTTTTAAAAGATTTTATTTATTCATTTGACAGACAGAGATCACAAGTAGGCACAGAGGCAGGCAGAGAGAGAGGAGGAAGCAGGCTCCCTGCTGAGCAGAGAGCCTGATGCGGGGCTCCATCCCAGGACCCTGGGATCAAGAGCTGAGCCGAAGGCAGAGGCTTTAACCCACTGAGCCACCCAGGCACCCCAAATTCTAGTATTTTTTGACTCTTTAACGTTACTATATGAGATAGAGCTAAATTAAAAATTATGTAAAACAGAAAGAGAAAAGCTGCAAATAAAAAACTTAACACATAATATAAATAAAGCTGTAGATGAAGCTGCAAATAGAAAAGTATATACATAATGTATCTAGAAAAGATCAATAATAAAAACAAAATAAACTCTAGGCTACAACCAGTATAGAGTAATTTATATCTCTAAATAAAACATACATCTATCATTTCTTACCTAAAACATTAAGATCAGAATACCAGTGATAGCTAACACAGAGTACCATGTGCCATGTAATGTTTTCAGCATTTGTATTAAACTCATTTAATGCAACCCCCTGTGAGAGGGACTATTATTATGCTTATTTTACAGATGAGGAAACTGTGTAACCTGTTCAAGGTGACTCAGCAAGGAGGTAGTGATGCAGGGATTCAAACGAAGAAGTCTGGCTCCAGGCCCCATACCACCTAACACCAACTGGCAGACTCATCCCAATATTACCCTCTCTGAGTCTGCGTATCAGGAGGAGGTGAGGCAGCAGTGGCAGAAGCAATAACTGCCACCACCAGGTGGCAGAACAGAATGTCTATGGGCTGTCTAAGAGCAGCAGTATAAAGACTGCTTACAGAATAAAAAGCAGTTCCAATGAAAAAGGAAAGGACACAGAATCCCAATGAATTTAACTTGACAGAGCTTAAAGTATCACACAAAGGCCAATAGTAGGTTCTATATCTGTGTTACACAAGTTATATTTTTGTTCTGTCCAATCAGTGGAGACTAGATAAAATAAGTTACATTTACATATTAGAAATTAAAGTTAAAGCTATGACATAAGGAAGAGTGCTTAATTAAGCCTCATAAATTAGTAAGACAGAAGTTCTAGTATTGCATGCCTCTTATTATTCCTGTATCAGATTTAGACACAGAACTTAAAAAAAAATTCCTAAAAAGAAGCCAGGCCTTGCTTGGCCTACTGGGATATAGCGGCTCTAACACCTACCATGCCCAAGCAGTCCTAGAGGGAGATGGGAGGGAGCAAAGACTTAACAAATCAATCATGAACATTGAGTATTTGAATTATTCTGCTAAAATGATATGCACATCATATACATATCTGACCGTGGTTTCTCAACATTAATTCCAATTCAGAAAATTATACCTTGCATATTATTTATTTTTAAAACAGGTTTACTGTATGTTTCATTTATCTTTAATTTACATGGAGATAAAAGTAAAATAGCACTAAACCTACTGAAATATCACTACACATCCATTAGGAAGGCTATAATTAAAAAGTCACATAGTAACAACTGTTGGCAAAAATGTAGGGAAATCAGAACCCTTATACCCTGCCAGTGAAAACATAAAATGATACAGCTGTTGTGCAAAAACAGTTTGGCAGTTCCTCAAAAAACTAAACAAAGAATTACCATTTGGTCAATTCTACCTTTAGGTGTATATATATCCAAGAGAAATAAAACCACAAAATCTGTTCACAAATATTCATAATAGCCAAAAAGGTAGAAACAACCCAAATGTCCATCAACTGATGAATGGATAAACAAAATATAGATATGCCATACAATGGAACACAACTCAGCAATAAAATAGTGATATATACAACACAGATGAACCTTGAAAACAATATGCTAAGTAAAAGATGCCAATCTTGGGCGCCTGGGTGGCTCAGTGGGTTAAGCTGCTGCCTTTGGCTCAGGTCATGATCTCAGGGTCCTGGGATCAAGTCCCGCATCGGGCTGTCTGCTCAGCAGGGAGCCTGCTTCCCGCCCCCGCCCCCCTGCCTGCCTCTCTGCCTACTTGTGATCTCTCTCTCTAATAAATAAATAAATCTTAAAAAAAAAAAAAGATGCCAATCTCTCTCTCTCACACACACAAATATGTATTATTCCATTTATAGGAAATGTCCAAGATGGGCACTATATATAGATAGAAAGTAAAAAAGCAGTTGCTCAGGGTTGGGGGTGGGAGATGGGGAGATAGGATGGTGATAGTGTGATAGTAAAGGGTGCAGGGTCTCTTTTCAGTGTGATAAAAATTTTCTAAAATTGTGGAGATGCCTGTACAATTCTGAATATACTAAAAACCATTACACCGTACAGTTCAAATGGGTGCATTATATGCTACATCAACTTTATCTCAAGCTGGTACTCAGAAAAAGCAGATTAATTTGTGATGTTTTTCTCCCACTTTTCCAGTATAAATATCTCATATATCACCATTTCTGGCTCTAAGTGAGCCATTATTCATAGGTTTGCCAAATATCTTTATAAATACTTCAAGGTAAAGGATGATTTATTTTTCTAGATAGTAGGCTATTTTAGTATTTTAAGTAATATCTAAGAAAGATCATAAATGATGATCTTTAAAAATATCTTTTATCCAGATTAGTTGAAGCCATAAGAAATTAGAAATAAAAATCTGTGAAAGTAAAACAAAATTCAGCATATTTATTTTTCTTTTTATCATCAATATACAGATATCTCCTGCTTAAAGGTATGCAGAATGCAAACTTATAGAAATAAGCAAATGTTATTTTTAATAATATCTAAAATACCCACTATCTAGAAAAATAAATCACCCTTCACCTTAAAGTATCTAGAATCTTAGATATTTCTTTTTTTTTTTTGAAGATTTTTATTTACTTATTTGACAGAGATCCCAAGTAGGCAGAGAGGTAGGCAGGGGGGATGGGGATGAGGCTCCCTGCTCAACAGAGAGCCCGATTCAGGGCTCAATCTCAGGACCCTGAGATCATGATCTGAGCCGAAAGCAGAGGTTTAACCCACTGAGCCACTCAGGCGCCCTTAGAGATTTCTATAGTTGGCATGAAAACAGAAATTTTCCAGAAGAAAAAGAAACTTCTAATCATAACGTCTGTCCTCTGGTATAAGGAATTCATAGCACATCAAAAATCCAGCCTATCAAAAGTGGGTTGACACAAGGAGCAAAAAGCACTGGCCTTAGAAACAAAGTCAGGAGTATACACTGACCAACAAAGATTTTAGTTGGAACCTACAGGAGAATTATGGCACTATTTGTGACCTACTGATGTTGCACCCAATCTGTATTAAACAGAGGACCAAAGAGAGCCACTGTTGCTCTGCTCTCACCAGACAGAATGGTGAAAATGGCAACACTGACCAGGGAGGTGATGGCCACAGGATTCAAAATACCCCTCTCCTGAGATTCAATATTAATTCTGCCTAAATTTAACAATTATAACACACAACAAAACAGCTGAGAGTTCTCTTTAATCTGTTTCTATAAGGGCTGCAGGGGCATCTGGTTTATAGTCTGTCATTTGCATTTGGTGAATGTGACAATCATACTACCCAACGGAGAACCATTTTCAAGATAATATTGAATCAAATGGATACAATGCTTTATTCCAAAACGAGTCTATACAAAATATAGTATAGCTCAAATGTCTATTAAAAGATCCTGACCAATGAAAGATACTATGTTTCCTGGGCATTCCATCAACTTCATCTGGAATATGTCTAACCTTTAACAGCAAGTGTACTTAAATGAGGATCTACTAGGTAGACACATACAGGAACAGCATAACAGTAACCAAACACATATGGTAAACAAAGAAAACAGTCTACCACAGTGGTCCTAAATCCCGACTGAGCACCAAATCACAAATTCCCTAGCCCCAAACCTTAGAGATGGTGATTCTTTATTTCCCCAGACAGAGGCCCAAGAATAGCATCCTAACAGGAATTTTGCCTCCAGAGCCACAAGAAATTAACCTTCTATAGCACATCTCTAACAACATTCTACAAGCAAAAGCCTTCTGTGACTTCCCAGGGCCTACCAAACAAGTCCAAAATTATTTGATTAATGAAGTTCTTCATTATCTTAAAATAATCACTCTTGTCAGGCCACATCTTCCCCTACTTCTTCTTCAAACCCTATGGTCTAGTAGTATAGATTAAGACCAAGGACTATTTAAGTGGAGAGCCTAGGTTCAACCTCGACTGTGTCACCTACTATGTAGTTTTGAGCAAAGTCCTCAATTTTTCTGTGCTTCAATATCCTCATCTGTAAAATGATGACAGTAATAGTATAAGGCATTTTGTGCTCTAAAAATAACATTGTTTATGTCCAGAATAGGGTTGGGGTAAACCACTCAAAAGCTATGCCACTTTGTAACCAGGAGGTAACCTGGACTAATCAAGCAGACAGCTCAACCTGACTGGAAGCTGCCACAGCAGACACTGGAAAATACACAAAAACCACTGTGGAAGTGCTGCCAGCGCTCTACCTAGAGCAATGCTGAGATATGGCTGACGGAGGTGGATCTCAGCCAGTAGAGCCATATTAAGATGGGCACGGGAGGCAACGCACATCTCTGGGAAGGCGTCCTGGGGGCAGATGTTCACCTTACAATTCAAATATGGAAAAACTCTATGGTTCCAGTTTTGAATTACATGTAATCAGTAAGAACTTGTGATTATATACATGTATTTTTCCTACCCCTAAGGTGAAAAAAGGGCCTAGAAGCAATAACTACTAAAGTAGCCATAAATACACCTATGCCCAGATCTTGGTATCTAAATACCATTTCCCGCATTAATATAAGACCAAGGCTCTTTAGAAAATGACTGAATCCAAGTCAGAAAAAGTACAAATTGAGCCTGGAATATACAGTTGTGTCAGAAAGAAAAAAAATATTCAAAGACTGATGGGGAGACGTCAAAAAGTTACAGAAGCCAGCTTACATGGGGCTCCTTCTGACAAATATGGACCCATTTTTTGAATATAAGATTACTGACATATAAGATTAATGACAACAATGAGTTAGAGTAAAAGGAATTTAAAAAAAAAATCCATGACTCCATGGTGATAATCATTATGAGGGAAAGAAAGAGAATGCTTTTCTTTACATTACAATGCCAAATAAGAAATGTAAAATTAGAGAGGAGGAGTCAAGATGGCGGAGGAGTAGCACACTGAGATGATGTCAGGTCACAGTAGTTCAGCTAGATATCAAACCATTCTGAACACCTACAAACCCAATGAGAGATTGAAGAGAAGAGCAGCAATTCTAGAAAGAGAAAATTGACCACTTTCTGAAAGGTAGGACATGTGGAGAAATGAATCCGAAGCAACGGGAAGATAGACTGCTGAGGGAGGGGCTGGTTGCTGGCAAGCAGTGGAACAGTGGAGCACAAAATCAGAACTTTTATAAGTCTGCTCCACTGAGGGACATCACTCCAGAGGCTAAGTGGGCATGGAGCCCTCGCAGGGACAGCATGGTCTCAGGTCCCATGGGTCACAGAAGGATTGGGGGTGTCTGAGTGTAGCCGAGCTCACAGGTATCAGAGTGGGGAAGCTGGCTACAGAGACAGAGCCAAGGAATGAGCTCTCAGCTCTGGATTACCTCAAACTGTGATCTGCGGGATGGTCGGACCATTGTTCTTAGAGCAGGGACCCCACAAGTGGCTGATCCCGGGAGACCCACATTCATCCACCAGAAGAGCGGAGCAGGAGGAATCTGCTAGGTTTGGAGACTCCAAACGGGGCCGTGCTCCAGAGACAGAAACGCTCAGTCACAGGCCGGGTAAGCTCCAGGCACAGCCAGAAACGAGGGAGACAGGAGTAATTGACTGCTTTTCTCCGAGGGCACACTGGGGACTGGGGCCACGAGCTCTCAGCTCCTCTAGGCCGGAGATTGGGAAGCTGCCATTTTCATTCCCATCCTCCAGAGCTCTACGGAAAGCATTCAGGGAACAAAAGCTCCCAAGAGTGAACCTAGCAGATTACTTAGCCCGGCCCCTGGCAAGGATGGCCCAATTTCACCTCTTGGGCCAAGAAATTTGAGAATCACAACAACAGGCCCCTTCCCCAGAAGATCATCAAGAACATCCAGCCAAGACCAAGCTCACTGAACAAGGAGAATAGCGGAATTTCAGAGGGGAAAGCAAAGCATGAAATTTATGGCTTTCTTTCCATGATTCTTTAGGCTTACAAAGTTAATTAAATGTTCTTAATTTTATTTTTTCCTATTCTAATTTTTTTAACTTTTCCTCTTTTCTCTTTTAACGTCTTTTAAGTAGTTCATCTCAACAATACCTTTCTTAAAAAAATCTTTTTAAACCTTCATTATTATAGTCATATTTTATCCTTCATTGTATCTAACTTTATTTTTTGTATACATACAGGGTTTTTTCCTCTAAAAAATTTTTGGGATACAGTTTCTTCTAATAGATCAAAATATACCCTAAATCTAGCACACGGCTTTGTTCTAATCTCCAGCCTGAGCAAATTCTCTCCACTTTTTTCCTTTCTTTTTCCAACCAATTATCAATTCATTTTTTAGAATTTTTTTCAACTTTCATCTTTACAGTCATATTCTATCCCTTCATCGTTTTTACCCCTATTTTTGAATATATATGTTTTTCTTTCTTTAAAATTTTGGGAGGTAGTTTCTTCTAACAGATCAAAATACACCCAAAATTAAGTGGGTGGTTTTTTTTGTTTTTTTTTTTTTAATTTATTTATTTGTCAGAGAGAGGGGGAGAGAGAGTGAGCGAGCACAGGCAGAGTGGCAGGCAGAGGGAGAAGCAGGCTCCCTGCTGAGCAAGGAGCCGGATGTGGGACTCGATCCCAGGACCTTGGGATCATGACCTGAGCCGAAAGCAGCCGCTTAACCAACTTAGCCACCCAGGTGTCCCGTTAAGTGGGTGGTTCTGTTCTATTCACCATCTAATATATATACATATATTTTTTTTAATTTTTAATTTTGTTTAAACTTCTTTTTACCCCCTTTCTTCTCTTCTGATTTGGTTAGTGTACATTTTTCTGGGGTCTTTTCCACCCTTTTAGTATTTTATTCTCTTGTTCATATATTCTTATCTGGATAAAATGATAAGGTGGAAAAACTCACCACAAAAAAAGAATAAGAGGTAGTACCAAAGGCTAGTGATCTAATCAATACAGACATTGGTAATATGTCAGATCTAGAGTACAGAATGACAATTCTCAAGGTGCTAGCTGTGCTTGAAAAAGGCATGGAAGGTATTAGAAAAATCTGTCTAGAGAAATAAAAGCCCCTTCTGGAGAAATAAAATAAAATCTAACCAAGCTGAAATTAAAAAAGCTATTAATGAGGTGCAAAAAAATGGAGGTTCTTACTGCTGGGGTAAATGAGGCAGAAGAGAGAATTAGTGATAGAGAAGACCAAATGATGGGGAATAAAGAAGCTGAGCAAAAGAGAGACAAACAACTACTGGACCACAAGGGATAAGAGTGATAAGGGATACCATAAGATGAAACAATATTAGAATAATCAGGATTCCAGAAGAAGAAAGAGAGAGGGGGCAGAAGGTATATTGGAGCAAATTATAATAGAGAATTTCCCTAATATGGTAAAGGGAACAAGCATCAAAATCCAGGAGGTGCAGAGAATCCACCTCAAAATCAATAAAAATAGGTCCACACTCCATCATCTAATAGTAAAACTTGTAAGTCTTAGTGACAAAGAGAAAATCCCAAAAGCAGCTTGGGACAAGAAATCTGTAACATACAATGGTATAAATATTAGATTGGCAGCAGACTTATCCACAGAGACCTAGCAGCCAGAAAGAACTGGCATGGTATATTCAGAGCACTAAATGAGAAGAATATGCAGCCAAGAATAATATATCCAGTTGGGCTATCACTGAAAAGAGAAGGAGAGATAAAAAGCTTCCAAGACAGGGGTGCCTGGATGGCTCAGTGGGTTAAAGCCTCCGCCTTCAGCTCAGGTCATGATCCCAGGGTTCTGGGATCGAGCCCCGCATCGGGCTCTCTGCTCAGCAGGGAGCCTGCTTCCCTCTCTCTCTTTCTGCCTGCCTCTCTGCCTACTTGTGATCTCCGTCTGTCAAATAAATAAATAAAATCTTAAAAAAAAAAAAAAAAAAAAGCTTCCAGGACAAACAAAAACTAAAAGAATTTGTAAACACCAAACCAGCCCTACAAGAAAAATTGAAAGGGGAACTCAAAGCAAAGAGAGAGGCTAAAAGCAGTAGACCAGAAAGGAACAGAGACAATATACAGTAACAGTCACCTTACAGGCAATATAGTGGCACTAAATTCATATCTTTCAATAGTTACCCTGAATGTAAATGGGCCAAATGCCCCAATCAAGAGACACAGAGTATAAGAATGGATAAAAAAACAAAACCCATCAATATGTTATCTACAAGAAACTCATTTCAGACCCAAAGACACTTCCAGATTTAAAGTGAGGGGGTGGAAAACAATTTGCCATGATAATGGACATCAAAAGAAAGCTGGGGTGGCAATCCTTGTATCAGATAAATTAGATTTTAAG
>PISX010021366.1:23542-33754 GCA_004024625.1 Mellivora capensis
TCTGGAAAAAAAAAACTTATTAAAAAAAAAAAAAAAGAAAACACAACTGTTCAAAATCTGTGGGACACAGCAAAGGCAGTCCTGAGAGGAAATTAAATTATATAGCCACAGAAGCCTTTCTCAAGAAACAAGAAAGGTCTCAAATACACAACCTAACCCTACACCTAAAGGAGCTAGAGAAAGAACAGCAAAGAAAGCCTAAACTCAGCAGGAGAAGAGAAATAATAAAGATCAGAGCAGAAATCAATGAAATAGAAACCAAAAGAACAGTAGAACAAATCAACAAAATTAGGAGCTGGTTCTTTGAAAGAATTAATAAGACTAATAAACCCCTGGCCAGACTTACCAAAAAGAAGAGAGAAAGGACCCAAATCAATAAAATCATGAATGAAAGAGGAGAGATCACAACCAACACCAAAGAAATACAAACAATTCTAAGAACATATTATGAGCAACTATACGCCAGCAAATTTGACAATCTGGAAGAAATAGCTGCATTCCTAGAGACGTATAAACTACCAAAACTGAACAAGGAAGAAATAGAAAACCTGAACAGCCCCATAACCAGTAAAGCGATTGAAGCAGTCATCAAAAATCTCCCAACAAACAAGAGCCCAGGGCCAGACGGCTTCTGGGGAAGCTAGAAGGGGAATTCTACCAAGCATTTAAAGAAGAATTAATACCTATTCTCCTGAATCTATTCAAAAAAATAAAAATAGAAGGAAACCTGCCAAACTCATTTTATGAGGCCAGCATTACTTTGATTCCAAAACCAGACAAAGACCCCATCAAAAAAGAGAATTACAGACCAATATCCTTGATGAACACAGATGCGAAAATTCTCACCAAAATACTAGCCAATAGGATCCAACAGTACACTAAAAGGATTATTCACCACGAACAAGTGGGATTTATTCCAGGGCTGCAAGGTTGGTTCAACATCCGCAAAGCAATCAATGCGATACAATATATTAATAAAAGAAAGAATAAGAACCATACGATACTCTCAATAGTTGCTGGAAATCATTTGACAGAGTACAGCATCCTTTCTTGATCAAAACTCTTCAAAGTATAGGGATAGATGGTACATATCTCAATATCATCAAAGCCATCTATGAAAAACCCACAGCAAATATCATTCTCAATGCAGAAAAACTGAGAGCTTTTCCACTAAGGCCAGGAACATGGCAGGGGTGTCCATTATCACCACTGCTATTCAACATAGTACTAGAAGTCCTAGCCTCAGCAATCAGACAACAAAAAGAAATTAAAGGCATCCAAATTGGCAAAGAAGAAGTCAAACTATCACTCTTTGCAGATGATATTAATACTTTATGTGGAAAACCCAAAAGACTCCACTCCAAATCTGCTAGAACTTGTACAGGAATTCAGTCAAGTGTCAGGACATAAAAATCAATGCACAGAAATCAGTTGCATTTCTATATACCAACAACAGTACAGAGGAAAAAGAAATTAAGGTGTCAATCCCATTTACAACTGCACCCCAAAACCATAAGATAACTATGAATAAATCTAACCAAAGAGGCAAAGAATCTGTACTCAGAAAACTATAAAGTACTCATGAATGAAATTGAGGAAGACACAAAGAAATGGAAAAATGTCCATGCTCATGGATTAGAAGAACAAATATTGTGAAAATGTCTCTGCTACCTAAAGCAATGTACATGTTTAATGCAATCCCTATCAAAATATCCATTTTTTTTTCAAAGAAATGGAACAAATAATCCTAAAATTTATATGGAACTAGAGAAGACCTCAAGTAGCCAGAGGAATGTTGAAAAAGAAAGCCAAATTGGTGGCATCACAATTCCAGACTTAAGCTCTATTACAAAGCTGTCATCATCAAGACAGTATGGTACAGTGATGACACAAAAATCAATGCAACAGAATAGAAAGCCCAGAAATAGACACTTAACTCTATGGTCAACTGATCTTCGACAAAGCAGGAAAGAATGTCCAATGGAAAAAAGACAGTCTCGTCAACAAATGGTGTTGGGAAAATAGGACAGCCACATGCAGAAATATGAAACTGAACCATTTCCTTATACCACACACAAAAATAGACTCAAAATGGATGAAAGACCTCAGTGTGAGAAAGGAACCCATCAAAACCCTTGAGGAGAACACAGACAGCAACCTCTTCAACCTCAGCTGCAGCAACCTCTTCCTAGAAACATCGACGAAGTCAAGGGAAGCAAGGGCAAAAACGAACTCTTGGGACTTCATCAAGATCAAAAGCTTTTGCACAGTCAAGGAAACAGTCAACAAAACCGAAAGACAACTGACAGAATGGGAGAAGATATTTGCAAACAACATACCAGATAAAGAGCTAGTATCCAAAATCTATAAAGCACTTATACTCAACACCCAAAGAATAATCTAATCAAGAAATGGGCAGAGGACATGAACAGACGTTTCTGTAAAGAAGACATCCAGATGGCCAAAAGACACACGAAAAAGTGCTCAACATCACTTGGCATCAGGGAAATACAAATCCAAACCACAATGAGATACCACCCTACTCCAGTCAGAATGGCTAAAATTAACAAGTCAGGAAACAACAGATGCTGGCGAGGATGCAGAGAAAGGGGAACCCTCCTACACTGCTGGTGGGAATGCAAGCTGGTGCAGCCACTCTGGAAAACAGCATGGAGTTTCCTCAGAAAGTTGGAAATAGAGCTACCCTACGACCCAGCAATCGCACTACTGGGTATTTACCCTAAAGATACAAATTAGTGATCCGAAGGGGCATGTGCGCCCAAATGTTTATAGCATCAATGTCCACAATAGCCAACTATAGAAAGAACCTAGATGTCCATCAACAGATGAATGGATAAAGAAGATGTGGCATATATGCCACATCTTCTTTATCCATTATACCATATCTTCTGGTGTATATATATATATATATACACACACACACACACACACACACACACACAGCACACACACACACACACATACACACAATGGAATACTATGCAGTGGTCAAAAGAAATGAAATCTTGCCATTTGCAATGATGTGGATGGAAATAGAGGGTATTATGCTGAGCGAAATAAGTCAATCAGAGAAAGACAATTATCATATGATCTCCCTGATATGAGGAATTTGAGAGGCCGAGTGGGGGGGTTGGGAAGTAGGGAAGGAAAAAATGAAACAAGATGGGATCGGGAGGGAGACAAACCATAAGAGACTCTTAATGTCACAAAACAAACTGAGGGTTGCCGGAGGGAGGGGGATAGGGTGGGTTATGGACACTGGGGAGGCTAAGTGCTATGGTGAGTGCTGTGAGGTGTATAAGCCTGACGATTCACAGACCTGCACCCCTGGGGCTAATAATACATTATGTTAATTTTTTTAAAAGAAATATAAAATTAATCAAAGCATTTTAAAAATCACCATATTCCAACTCCAATTCTGTAATTAGTTCACAGATCATCAACAGATGCTGAAACCACTAGGTGGAGCATTACTGGGAAACAACATGTAATCAATGTCAAGGCTATCATTCCACACAACACTTCCTAATTACAAAAGAAAATATGGTCAAACTTAGTATCACCAACAATGGGATGAACTGACATGGTATGCCTCCTGATGAGATTCAATGGAAAGTATATAACATCCCCTATGTAAGAGTCGTGCCAAATTTTTAATTTGAATCTAATTAGGAGGAAACAATCAGACAAGAGGGGGTTAGGGTATAGTCTACAAGCTAAGTTGTTTGCATTCTTCAGAAATGTCTATGTTATGAAATAATAAAATAAGGTAGGGGGAGACAACTGTTCTAGACTTAATGAGAACAAAAACACATGGCTAGCAAAAAGTAGTAAATGATCTTTGGTTCTTTGAGAAAAGAAAAAACTATAAAGAACATTTTAGGCACAATAATTGCAGAAATATAAATATGGACTGAGTGTTAAGAGAGTATTACTGTAACCATATTCAATTTCTTGGTGTGATCATGGTACTGTAGTTATGCAGAAAAATGTTCTTGTCTTCATAAGATTCTGAAATGATTTTATGTGTGCACATGCACGTTTGCGCACATGTGCCAGCAAAGAGACTGGGGGGGGGGTAAAAAGAGAAGATAAAAGCAAACATGGCAGAACGTTAGTATCAAATATTTTTTAACTTTTTAGCAGAACAAAAAGTTTATAAGATTAATTTAGAAACAACGCTCATATTCATTTTCCACAGAAACAGGTAAGTAAATTTTATACACACACCCTTATATACGCTATACCTAAGTCAGCTTAGGTCTAAAGATGAATTTACAGATCTTGTATTGATATTCTTATCCCCAAAAGTTATGTTATCAAGCAAACTCTGTCTGAGTGATGGCTGGTTACAACTGCTGCTAATACATCCATAGAATAAGTTGTTTGTTTACCTTTTTGATTCCTATGTTACTGGTGGCTTTCTTCCTAAGCCATACCTTGTAAGGAACGTACTTCAAATGCTTATTTGTTGAGTAAAGAAGTCATTAGATGGGTAGAGAAAAATACACAGCCTTAATGTAGTTCTAATTAAGCAACACTTGCCGGTCCTGTTACTACAATGAGATAAAGCACCTGAGAAAGTTCCAATAAACCACAAATGAAAAAAAAAAAAGAAAATCAAGAAAAAAAGCTTTAAGAATGAAATAACTTCAACTGGGGTTTCAAAGTAAATATAAGCCACTTTACTGATACCATAAATATAGAAAGCAAGACACAAGTGTTTTAGTACAGAATACTGTCCTAAAGTATCATCAGTAACACCCAAATGAAACAAGTTTCCTTGCCGCAACCCTTCCAAGTATTTTTAAAAAGATTTTATTTATTTATTTGACAGACAGAGATCACAAGTAGGCAGAAAGGCAGGCAGAGAGGGTGAGGGGAAGCAGGCTCCCCGCTGAGCAGAGAGTCCGATGCGGGGCTCGATCCCAGGACCCTGGGATCATGACCTGAGCCGAAAGCAGAGGCTTTAACGCACTGAGCCACCCAAGCAACGCCCCCTCAAATATTTAAGAAATTTTTAGGATCGGGATGCGTGGGTGTCTCCCTCCAGCTCAGGTGATGATCCCAGGGTTCTAGGATGGAGTCCGGCATCAGCCTCCTTACTCAGCAGGGAGCCTTCTACTTCTTCTGCCTTCCGCTCCCCCTGCTTGTGCTCTCTCCCTCTCTCCCTCTGACAGACAGACAGATAGGTTGATTTGCATTTATTAAGCCATCCTTGCTTCCCTGGAATAAATCCCACTTGGCCATGGTGAATGAACCTTTTAATATATTTTTTAATTCATTGTGCCAATATTTTGTTGAGAATTTTAGCATCTACATTTAATCAGGGATATTCATTTGTAATTCTCCTTTTAGTGGGGTGTTTGTCTGGTTTGGGTATTAGAATAATGCTGGCCAGAGCACCTGGGTGGCTCAGTGGATTAAAGCATCTGCTTTCGGCTCAGGTCATGATCCCAGGGTCCTGGGATCGAGCCCCGCATCGGGCTCTCTGCTCAGCAGGGAGCCTGCTTCCCCCTCTGTCTGCCTCTCTGCCTACTTGTGATCTCTGTCAAGTAAATAAATAAAATCTTTAAAAAAAAAAAAAAGAAGAAGAAGAAGAAGAATGCTGGCCTCACAGAATGAATCTGGAAGCATTTCTTTCACTTTCATTTTTTTGGAACAATCTGAGAAGAATAGATATTGACTCCTCTTTAAATGTTTGATAGAACTCACCTGTGAACCCACCTCATCCTGGACTTTTAAGTAGCCATTTTTTATGTACCAATACATAGTTAATTATTTTGAATAATTTATATACTAATATTTAACTTTTAAAAACCCTAGGAATAAGTGTTGGGCAATAAAAACCAATCATATTTATTAAGGTTTATTGATCTCTTACTATATGTCAAGTACTACATTAGATGCTTCACAGGCAGTATTCTATTTAATCCTCATAATCATAGAAGGTGGATAGTATTTTCATTCCTTACTACCAATAAGAAACTGTAGCTTAGAATTTCAGAACTAATCCAATGTCAAACACCTAATTGTTGCAAATCCCATCTGCCCTAATCTAGAGACGAAGTACTCAATCACTACAATTCTGCCTCATCAACAAGCATTCACCAAAAAACAATGAAACGATTTCTGCTCCAAATTGTAGCATTCCCTTTTAATCTCAACATTTTTGTAATTAAATCTTTTGAAAAAGGGTAGGTTCACATGCAATTGTAAGAAACAACACAGAGATTTCATGTACCCTTTACCCAGTTTTTCCCAAAGGGTAACATCTTGCAAACCCACTGCACAGTATCACCAGTCAGGATACTGACATTGATAACAATGAAACTATAGAACCTTCCATCACTAGGATCTCTCCCCATTGCCCTTTGCTAGCCATATATATTTCCCTCCTACCCTTCCTTCTCCTTAAACCCTGACAACCACTAATTTGTTCTCCATTTTTATAATTTTGTCATTTAAAGAATGTTATGCAAATAGAATCATACCGTATGAAACCTTTCGGGTAGCTTTTTAAGCTCAGCTTTTAAAACTATGGAGATTCAGGTAAACTGTTTTAGGTAGCAATAGTTTTGTTCCTTTTTTACTGCTTAGTAGTATTTCAATAAATCTCTTAAGACACTGATTATGGCAATCAACACTTTTATAAATGTAAATACATTTGACCTACACATTAAAAATGGAACATCAACTATCTCACTTATACTGCTAAATATATTAAACTGAGGTACTAAATTATTTAATATAATGGGTGGCTGAATTTTCCAATTTACCTCTCTTATGAATGTTTAAAATTCTAACTAAATTAAAGTTTTCACTCTTAAAGATTATATGGCACCATTAAAATAAAAATTAGTGGGGTGCCTGGCTGGCTCAGTTGCTAGAATGTGTAACTCCTGATCTCAGGTTCATGAGTTCAAGCCCCATATTGGGCATGGAGCCTACTTAAAAATTAAAATAAATAAGTAATAAAATAAAATTTAAAATAGCTTATTTTTGGTCAGTATTAATTCAATTTTTTACCTAACTAGCTCATATAAAAACTAAATGCCTGTGAGGGTCTTGCAGGAAAGGAAATAATCACAGAAGGCACCTGCCCTAAATACATCTTTGAAGGAAAACATAGGAATAAGACCAAAAATATAGGACTTTCCCATTTTCAACTTGTAATATTTCAAATTACCAAAGAAGTGGTAATATGAGGCAGCCTATTCAGAGATACTTACACATAGTTTTTACTCATCTCCTACACAAGTGGTCAGTATTCTAGTGCTTATTTACTATGCACACATACACAGGCATGAATGCATGTACACACACACACACAGAAACACACCAAACCATAAAAGTCGAAAAACATTATTTAAAAATTTCACAAGTACTTGTCTGGCAATGAATGAAATTCACATCTTCTTTTCTGTGCTTTTACATGTAATCATCAGCTAACTATTTCTTTTATCCATGAAAAAAGCTTAAGCTAATTTCCATGCATTTCTTTAGGTTTTAGATGAAATATCACAGCACCCAGAAAGTTCTCCTTGACCATGAATCCCTACCTCTGACTAGATTAGGATTAGGTGCCCCTCTGATAGGTTCCATGACACTTAAGAGTAGCAGTTACCATGAAGTAACTGCCTAGTTTCCTGTCTGCCTCTCCTTCCAGACTATAACTATTTTAAGAGAGGAATGTGTTCCCATGATGTAGTTCCATATTTAATACACATTAGTGATCAACAGACAAATTTGCTGAATGAATGAGTATGCATGAAATACATATTAGCAATGACCAGAACACCTAGAAACTAGTCCCTCCATGATATTGTATTCAATGTCAAAAGAATTATCCTAATATGCTTTTCCATGGTACCCATTCTGATGGAGGCTATTATTAGTTATTTTTAAATCAGGCACTTCAAGATATAATGCCATGCTTTTAAAAATAATTACTATTATTAAAAAAAGAGTAAAGCATCACTCTACCTAAATCTTCTAGAACGAAGTTTTTCAGTGTAACATTCACTTACCATGTAGATTGCCACTTTAAGAATTTTAGAGGATTTAGAGAATTCTTTAGATAAATACTTTAGAGTCATCTTGCTAAAAGTATTCTTTTTTAACTATGTCCATAGGTAGCTAAAAGTAGCTCGGTTTAATATTTATTTGTAATAATATGTGATATGGTGAATTCCATCCATTTCGTCTTCATTACTACTACGCTAGTAGCATCTCTTGCTAAGATTTCTGTAATAGCTTTATTAGTCTTGCCACTCTTTCTTACTACATTCTCTTCAGAGCAGCGTGAGTGATCTTTCAAAAACACATATCAGATCACATCACTCTGTATTTTAAAGAACCTTCTGGGGCACCTGGGTGGCTCAGCTGGTTAAGCGTCTGCCTTTGGCTTGGGTCATGGTCCTGGGGTCCTGGGATCGAGCCCCCATATTGGGCTCCCTGCTGAGCAGGGAGTCTGCTTTTCTCTCTCCCTCTGCCCTCCACCCATTTATATGCTCTCTCTGTCTCTCTCAAATAAATAAAATCTTTGGGAAAAAAAAAAAAAAACTTCCAATGATTTCCCACTGTACTTGGAATAAAAATCTGATCACAATTCATTAGATGCAACACAATTGGTCCATGAGTATCTCTCAGATCTCATTTATTAGAGCCATGCTGGTTTTTTCTGAGAAGCCTATTCTGGCCTAGGAATTCTGTACTTGCTCACTCTTCTGACTACATGGCTCTGCCCTCCAATCTTTTCATGTCTAATTCGTCTGTTTCTTTTTTCTTCAGATGCCAGCCAAAACATCATCTCTTCAGAGAGGTCTTCCCTAAAGATTCTGCCTGCATCCCAATTAAATGATTCTTTATCAAATCATGCTGCTTTATTTTCATGGCAGTTGGCACCACCTGATGTTATCTAAGTCACTCATATTTGTTTTCTATTTGTCTACCATATTGTCCCCCTCTTCACCTACCTCTGCTGCCTTCTGCTTCTTCTACTCTCCCTCCTACCCTCAACTTCTCCAACTTTACTACTCCAGAATTAATACTTGATGTATACAGGGGCCCTGTCTAGTTTAAAAAGGGCCTAACACACAGCAGGGTTGAATGAAGGAATACATTTTAACCCCAAAGAAACCCACATCTTGTTCTGAACTATTTGTCTCATCCTGCTTTGTACCTGGCATTGATCCTTGAACTTGCTTTGTTTCCCACTAATAGTCTTATCCTTATCTTCTCAAGCCTTGTGTCTGATATTACTCTAATATTTGGTTCCCTTTCTCAATGACAACTCATATTCACCTCTTGGATCATGTCTCTTCTGACTAGTTTATTTTATTTATTTATTTTTAAAGATTTATTTATTTATTTGACAGACAGAGATCACAGGCAGGCAGAGAGGCAGGCAGAGAGAAAGGGGGAACCAGGTTCCCTGCTGAGCAGAGAGCCCGATGCGGGGCTCGATCCCAGGACCCTGGGATCATGACCTGAGCCGAAGGCAGAGGCTTAACCCACTGAGCCACCCAGGCGCCCCTGACTAGTTTCTTTTAAACAACCCACTTGATTTAGTTAGTTCCCAGAACTCTACTCTGAGATGGATCCTCCAGGTCTAGAGCTCCAAAGCAGGAGGGAACACAAAGCACTGATTAAGTATGTAGACTACGGAGTCAAGCTCCCTGGGGAAAATCTTCACTCCACCAATTCTGTGACTCGGAATAGTGTACTTAACACCTCTGTACCCCATTTTCTTCATTTACAAAATAGGGGATAATAACACTATCAACCTCAAAAGAACTGTTAGAGATTAAATGGATTAATAAATATAAAGGGCTCCATCAAAATCCTTGAGGAGAACGCAGGCAGCAACCTCTTCGACCTCAGCCGCAGCAACATCTTCCTAGGAACATCACCAAAGGCAAGGGAAGCAAGGGCAAAAATGAACTATTGGGATTTCATTAAGATCAAAAGCTTTTGCACAGCAAAGGAAACAGTTAACAAAACCAAAAGACAACTGACAGAATGGGAGAAGATATTTGCAAACGACATATCAGATAAAGGGTTAGTGTCCAAAATCTATAAAGAACTTATCAAACTCAACACCCAAAGAACAAATAACCCAATCAAGAAATGGGCAGAGGACATGAACAGACATTTCTGCAAAGAAGACATCCAGATGGCCAACAGACA
>PISX010021367.1:0-33827 GCA_004024625.1 Mellivora capensis
GCCAAAGGCAAGGGAAGCAAGGGCAAAAATGAACTATTGGGATTTCATCAAGATCAAAAGCTTTTGCACAGCAAAGGAAACAGTTAACAAAACCAAAAGACAACTGACAGAATGGGAGAAGATATTTGCAAACGACATATCAGATAAAGGGCTAGTATCCCAAATCTATAAAGAACTTTGCAAACTCAACACCCAAAGAACAAATAACCCAATCAAGAAATGGGCAGAGGACATGAACAGACATTTCTGCAAAGAAGACATCCAGATGGCCAACAGACACATGAGAAAGTGCTCCACATCACTCGGCATCAGGGAAATACAAATCAAAACCACAATGAGATACCACCTCTGGCCAGTCAGAATGGCTAAAATTAACAAGTCAGGAAATGACAGATGCTGGTGAGGATGTGGAGAAAGGGGAACCCTCCTATACTGTTCATGAGAATGCAAGCTGGTGCAACCACTCTGGAAAACAGCATGGAGGTTCCTCAAAAAGTTGAAAATAGAACTACCCTATGACCCAGCAATTGCACTACTGGGTATTTACCCTAAAGATACAAACGTAGAGATCTGAAGGGGCACGTGCACCCGATTGTTTATAGCAGCAATGTCTACAATAGCCAAACTATGGAAAGAACCTAAATGTCCATCCACAGATGAATGGATAAAGAAGAAGTGGTATATATACACAATGGAATACTTTGCAGCCATCAAGAGAAATGAAATATTGCTATTTGCAATGACGTGGATGGAACTAGAGGGTATCATGCTTAGTGAACTAAGTCAATCGGAGAAAGACAACTATCATATGATCTTCCTGATATGAGGAAGTAGAGATGCAACATGGGGGGTTTGGGCGGTAGGAAAAGAATAAATGAAACAAGATGGGATTGGGAGGGAGACAAACCATAAGTAACTCTCAATCTCACAAGACAAACTGCGGGTTGCTTAGGAGAGGGGGGGTCAGCAGAGGGGGGTGGGGTTATGGACATTGGGGAGGGTATGTGCTATTGTGAGTGCCGTGAAGTGTGTAAACCTGGAGATTCACAGACCTGTACCCCTGGGGATAAAAATACATTATATGTTTATTAAAGAATGTAAAAAAAAATACATGATTATATTACATAGCAGAACTGTGTTTCTATGACAACTTAATAATTAACTTTGGCTTTAGCTTGGTATGCAATAATGGAATCACATTTTTTGGTTATTTAATAAAAAACTCAATTTTTTTCCCTGGGCATTGAACTGATTAGAAAGATTTTATTGCTACCCACAAAAAGAGAGGTTTAGTTCAGGCTTTCTGGTGAAAACTGTCCTCCCCTCCCTAGTTATATTCACATGTCAATTATCAGTTTCCTTTGGGTTTTACCAACAAAATGTAAAGATGAAACTTCTTTTTATTGAAGTATAGTTGGCACACATTACATTAGTTTCATGTGCAGCATAGTGATTTGACAATTCAATATGTTATGCTATACTCACTGCATGTGTAGTTACCATCTGTCACCATACAATGCTATTACATCGTTGACTACATTCCCTATGTTCTGCCTTTCATTGCTGTGCCTTCTTCATACCATAACCAAAAGCCTGTATCATAAAGGAGAAACTTTTAAAAATCAGTATTACATGTTATCCAAGGGAAATTTTCTAAATAGTCACAGCAGCCAACATTAAGTTTTGCATATAACTTTTACATCTCACTTGATTTATATGAAATCCATTTAATTACTTCATGAAATAAGAATCACAGAGCTGTGTATAATCAGAATATCCCTCCCAGGAACATAGACATACCAAATCAGTTCATCAGAGCTACTTTCTGTAGGAGGATTTGATTATGACTACTGAGAAAAAAATGTGGTAAGAACAGTGACATTAAGAGTTAGACATAGTGCACTAAAATTTGAACTGTATAATGAAAAGGAGAACAAGATACGCTTAAAACTTAGGATGTTATTTTTGCTTGAAAGGGACACTTTGAGTATCACTTAATGTCCCAGGCATGGAGGTTATTGTCCTAACTTTCTCAAGAGATAGTTCTATTAAAAAATGAAAACAGCAAAATCATTCTTTAAGAGAGTCCAATAAAAGAATTTCCTTCCTCAGATGATGTAATGACCTGAGAGAAAATTTCTCCTCACCCTTTTAGAGAGCCTACTAAAGATTTTAAATTTTGTGAAAAGTTACTCCTACTCTTCCTGAAAGGAAGTATCATCTGAGGTAACACAGCCAGAAACACCTAAGAGGGCATGGGCAGGGCCATAAACTTGGACAGCAGTAATGAGGTTAAACCTTAAAAACAATGTCAAAATTCAACTATAAGAAGTACCAGAGTCAAGAAAAGTCACAAGGCAACAGAACAGAGATTTCAGCAAAAGACATACCAGGAGAACTTGGGCCACCATGAGATGTATTTGAGTCACCTGGAGCACTGTCATGGGATGGACTTAAAAGCTTTGGAAACTCAACCATTCTCTCACACCATACACAAAGATAAACTCAAAATGGATGAAAGACCTCAATGTGAAACAGGAATCCATCAAAATCCTAGAGGAGAATATAGGGAGTAACCTCTTCAACATCGGCCACAGCAACTTCTTTTAAGGCATGTCTCCAAAGGCAAAGGAAACAAAAGTGAAAAATGAACCTTTTGGACTTCATCAAGATAAAAACTTCTACACAGCACAGGAAACAGTGAACAAAAAAAATGTGGCAACCAACAGAATGGGAGAAGATATTTGAAGATGACATTACAGACAAAGGGCTGATATCCAGGATCTATAAAGAACTTCCCAAACTCAACACCCAGAAAAACAAATAAGTCAAAAAATGGGCAGAAGACATGAACAGACATTTCTCCAAAGAAGACATACAAATGGCTCACAGACACATAAAAAAGCATTCATCATTAGCCATTAGGGAAATTCAAATCAAAACCACATTGAGATACCACCTTACACCAGTTAGAACGGCAAAAGTTAACAAGGCAGGAAACAACAAATGTTGGAAAGGATGTGGAGAAAGGGGAATCCTCTTACACTGTTGGTTGGAATGCAAGTTAGTGCAGCCACTTTAGAAAACAGTGTGGAGGTTCCTCAAAAAATTAAAAATAGAGCTACCCTATGAACCTGCAATTGCTCTGCTGGGTATTTAGCCCAAGGATACAGATGTAGTGAAAAGAAGGACCATATGCACCCCAATGTTCATAACAGCAATGACCACAGTCACCAAACTGTGGAAAGAGCCAAGATGCCCTTCAACAGACAAATGGATAAAGAAGATATGGTCCATGTATACAATGGAATATTACTCAGCCATCATCCAACTTTTGCATCAACATGGACAGAACTGGAGGAGATTATGCTGAGTGAAATAAGTCAAACAGAGAAAGTCAATTATCATATGGTTTCACTTACTCATGGAACATAAGGAATAGCATGGAGGACATCAGAAGAAGGAAGGGACAAATGAAGGGGGGGGATCAGAGGAAGAGATGAACCACGAGAGACTATGGACTCTGAGAAACAAACTGAGGGTTTTAGAGTAGAGTGGGGTGGGGGGATGGGCTGGCCTGGTGATGGGTATTAAGGAGGGCACATATTGCATGGAGCACTGGATGTTATACATAAACAATGAATCTTAAAACACTGCATCAGAAAATAATGACGCACTGTATGGTGACTAACATAACATAATAAAAAATCAAAAGTAAAAAAAAAAAAAAGCTTTGGACACCCAGAAAAGCCTATGTGGGAATTTAGTAGCAGAGATACTTTTGGTTCCCATTAACATGGTTACCAATATCTCTTGGTTGTTCTTCCCCAGGGCTTCAGTCATTTCATCAACTATCAGACATGTAAATATACCTCTGAACAACAGCCCATATCCCAATCACAGCTCTTATCCAAGAGACCACTTTGTGACTCTTCACACCAAATGGTATGACACCATGGCATAGGACAATTTAAAACCTGAGGCAATTCCTCAAGGATGACTTCACAAAAGAGTGAAACTGTGTCAATTCCATAATTTTTCAATCAAATAAATCATCTCTATTTGATCTATTTTTTACACTGTGTTCTATATCAACTTTGTTTAAAGAAAGAATTGTGATTTTAAAAGTTAAAAAACACTAGCCTAGTAAAACATCTCTGGGTGTAATCTCTTTTCTGGTTAAACTGGGATAATAATAACATTCGTTACAAAACCTATAATAGTCCATTACATTATAACTACTTTTCCTCTCACCAGGAAAATAGCTCTCTGAGAGTAGGTAACTGTCATTCATCCATAAATGTCTTTTTGTAGCATGCACTGAATATAGGCAACTAGGTATTTATGAGAAGCAAAGTAGACATGGCTCTTGGCTTTTGGAGCTTACTTTCCAATCATTTCAAGGTCCTTATGACAGCCCACAAAGCACTATATGGGGTCTACTCAATCTCTCTGACCTCATTTTTTGTTACTCAACCCCTTGTTCCTTATATTCCAGCCACATTGACCTTTTTACTCTTTTTTGAACATGCCAGGCATGATATAGCCCTAGGAAAAATGCATTAGCTGCACCTTCACCTGGAATGCTTTTGCCTAGATATGCAGATGATTAATTTCCTATTCCTTTTGAGCCTGCTCTAGTGTCACTTTCTCAAATGAAATTCATCCTGACCAACCTATTTACAGTTGTAACTCCAATTCCCAGCATTCCTTATCCAGCTTATTATGGTATAATTATTTTTCCTCAACAATAAGTATTACTTTCTATATTCTATATATTTTAGAAGTCTATTATATTTATTATTTATTATCTCTCCTCCCCAACAAGAATAATAGCTCCAGGGAGGTGAGAATGGGCTCCTTCCGGGCTCCAAGAACTTGGGGAAGTCTTGGGGGAGGGCAAGTGGAGGCTGAGCTAAGGAGCCTCGCGGAGCACGGCAGGCAGCCCAGCAAGGACAGGAGTGGAGCCCGTGTTGTCGCAAGAACTACTTGGAGGAATCCTTGGCCACTCCGGGAGGGGGAGCAGGCTCGAATAGTAAGTGGCAGTGATTTGGATGCTTGAATTTAAAATATTAAATTAAAAAAAAATTTTAAAAAAAGAATAATAGCTCCATAAGGCAGAGTAGAATTTTTGTCTTTTTTTTTTTTCCACTTAATAGCCTAGAACAATGCTTGGAACCGGGTAGGTACTCAATATTTGTTAACTTTCTGGAGACCTTTTCCATATTGCCCTTCCTTCATGTGACAAATTTCCTTATTCTGGAGTCCTCAAAAAACTTCACTTTTTCTTTCCTGTTCCTTCTCATTCTCTCCTTTTCAGAAAAACAAATAACAACAGCAACAACAAACCTATCCTGTGTTTTATCCATTCAGGGCCCTGTTTTCTGTTAAGTGACCAGGCAACCCCTCAGAGTCTAATAGCCTAGAGGATATCCTTGCCTACAAACCCAAATAAATTGGGACATAGAGGAGATTTCAGGAACCCTACAAAGCTGGTATGGGAGAAGTTTGGGGCCAAGTAAGCTTTTTTTTTTTTCTGGCCACAAATTTTATTTCATACCCTCAGTGGGAAGCAGAAAGACAGCCTGGTATAATGGAAATACTCTTGGACTTAGAAGCTCTCGATTGTCTTACTTTGCCTCTTGTGACTAGGGAAACATATTTAAGCTTTTTGATTCGCAATTTATATACCTCAAAATTGAGAAGGATAGTAGTAATTGCTTTTTTAAGAGTCACTATGATGAGAAAACAAGATCATATAACTAATGTACCTAGCCTTAAGAAACTATAGAATCTTTAACAAAGATTAATTGGTTGGTTAGGATATAAATATTTAAGTGGAAAAACAAAATGCCAATATTTCAATATCTGCAAGTATGAGAGGTAGCACTGTGAAAACTAATTACCAGTTAGGTCTATATTTTGGAATAGGATGTGTTGTAAGAAAGTAGATATCATCTGATTGACAGCTCAAACTGCTTCTAAAAGGATTAACAAATTTTGAACTGACAATCACATTCTGATTATCTGATAGAATCATTAGGTAAAATATTTTCTTTGAATAAATGTCCCATGTTAAATTATTTAAAACCACTTCAGAGTGAACTATAGGGATGTTCAGGTAAAGGCCTTCAAAAGAGTCACAGTTACAATGAGACCATGATCATGTAGCTCTCTGGACCAGCCATATACTCTCTTAGTGCTTTGTATATTTCCTTGTCTGTAAATTCCTGCTTCCTTTGATCTCCAGTTTACCCAGAGATTACAAATCTGACCCTCATTTTCTCGTGCTAAAATTTTATTCATTTACTTATTCATTTAGCAAGCATTTAATGGGCACTATATACCATGTAGCGAGAATGAAAAGACAAATAAGATTCAATTATTAATAAATGGACAAGGAGTCTGCATGAGATTTCCAGATTAAAGCACTAGCAGATGCAAAGGCTCAGAAGGCATAAAACCTACAGGTATTTCAAAAACAAAAAACAAATGCTCAGGCTGAATGACGCAGAAGAGTTTGATAGGGATTTATGTAAGCCATAATAACCTGGAACCTGCAGTTATTTAAAGTCATAAGAAACTTCTTATTGTTGTTGTTTTTGTTGGATAATGCAAATTTGTTTATTAGCAAGTGAAGTTATCTGTAACTTTATTATATACAAAATCAAATTATAAAAAATAAATTATAAAATACTAGATATAGTATGATTTTATTCTTACAAAAAGAGACATGTACATTGATACTTAGAAAGAATTCTAAAAGAATCCAAATAGTAATACTGGTAAGATTATGTATTATATTTTATTTTCTCTGTACTATCTGAATTTTAAAAATAATAACACTTATTTGATTTATTATTTTCTAATTTAATAATTATTTCTATTTTAGAAAACATCAAGTAGACATTAAAATATATTTTCTGTCAAAAAACTTACTTCAAATAACTTCATTTGGTATACAATATCCAACTGGATAATATTAGAAGCAACCTGAACTTCTGAATGCAAAACAAACTGTTGGCTTATATTCACCTAAATGCTATTTTTAATTATAGTGAGTGTCTAACAAAATTATTATAATGATTCCATTGTTTCTTTATCATATTATTTTATTTTTCTTCCATATTAATTAAGCTCTTCTCTCTCCTCTTATTCACTTACCATGGAGAATGAATAGTCCTCATTCTTTCATTCTACCTTTTCACTGAAGACCAAGAAAGTTAAAAGGCAGCAGACTGTTGAACAAAAGAAAATGTTAAAAGTTGCTCCATTTAAAGTACCTTCCTTACAAGAAACAAGTTTGTGTATTATTTTTCTCAGCATAAAACCAAATAGCACCAACATTCTAAAATATTATCAATTTTAAGCAAACATTTTTAATGCGCTTACTACTTATAAAAGTATAATTGAGCATTTTTAAAGATCAGTTCATCATTTTTTAAAGAAGATATTTGCTAATTATCTCTAAAGAAAAAGAATATACTCTACTGGGAGGTCCAACCAAGATGGTAGTGTAGGAAAACCCTGAATTCACCTTCTCTATGAACATACCAAATATATTCCTATTTACAAAACTCTTCCACCTAAAGAAGAATGGAACAGCTTCTGCAAAGCAATAGAAAGACCACATAGAATGGGGTGCCTGTGTGGCTCAGTGGGTTAAAGCCTCTGCCTTTGGCTCAGGTCATGATCCCAGGGTCCTGGGATCAAGCCCCGTGTCAGGCTTTCTGCTCAGCAGGAGCCTGCTTCCTCCTCTCTCTCTCTGCCTGCCTCACTGCCTACTTGTGATCTCTGTCTGTCAAATAAATAAATAATTAATTTTAAAAAAAGAAAGACCACATAGAAAACATCAAGAGAGATGGAGACATGATAATGAAGGGAAACCCAACCCCTAATGTGGCAAACTGCAGTGGAGAAGAATAGTACTGAGAGACCATGAGCATATTCATCTGCCCAGGGGTACAGAAAAAAGCTGCAATTTAAAGGTGCAACTAGAAAATAGAGGAAACAGCCCTAGAATCCTGCCAAATGGTTCAAGGACTTCTGGAGCTATCTCCAGGTAGAAGGGCTGGAAAGTTCCATAAATTATATTCCCCTACACCTTGATAGCATAGTCAGGAGCAGATGTGAATAACCTAGCCATACTGCCACTGCACTGAGTTGCAGACACCTAGTCCACACCAGTCCCAACCAACCAACCAACCAAAACAGCACCAGCATGGTGCATATCAGGAAAGCCCTGGACAGCATTCACTATAAAGCCAGCCAACTCAACCAGGTGATATGGATACAAAGCACCCTATAACACCCCAGCTCACATCACTTTGGCTCTCCCATGCAGAGCATTCCAGACCCCATACCCCATGTCTGCCTCACTCCAGCCACTCTGCCAGGGCACCCTCTGGTCAGGGAACCCCAGAACCCACCAGACCATACCCACTGCACCATAAGCTGTCCTTTAAGAAACCATTTGTGTAAAGAGACCCAGACTAACCAGCTTGTACCCAATTCAGCTTCAGCTATCTGGTCATGGTACCTTCCACATGAAGAGTCCTGGGGACACCCCATCCCACACCCACTTCAGTTGTAGCTGTCCTGCCAAGCTGTTCTTTGTGTTGAGACCCCCAAGACCACAGCAACCTGCACCCACTTCACCTTCAACCATTCAGCTAGAACAGCTCCAGCACAGAGTGCCTCAGGACCACTAGACACTGGCAGACACAGCCCCAGTAACCCATATTTACTAGGTACACATAGTCTATATAGGGACAACCATACACAAGACAATTCCTTCAGAATTAGAAGTAGCTAGGCACACCTGGGTGGTTCATTATGTTGGGCATCTGTCTTCAGCTCAGGTCATGATCCTAGGGTACTGCAATCGAGTCTTGCATTGGGCCCCTTGCTCAGCAGGGAGTCTGATGTCCCTCTGCCTGCCACTCCCTCTGCTTCATTCTCTCTCTCCCACTCTTTCTTTCTCTTTCTGACAAACAAATAAAATCTTTTTAAAAAAGATTATAAGTAGCTAGTCTACATAATACATAAAAACAAACACAGAAAGTCAAGCAAAATGAGGTGCAAGAGGAATGTGCTCCAAATGAAAGAAAAAAACAAAACTTCAGGAAAATAAATACATAAAATTGAGGTAAGCAAACTACCTGATGAAGAGTTCAAAGTACTAATTATAAAGATGCTAGGCAGACTGGACTTCAACAAGTAGAAACAATAAAAATTAAATAATCAGAATTGAAGAATAGAATTGAAATGAAAAAAATGCACTAGAGGGAATAAACAGTAGATTAGCAAATGCAGAACAGATAAGCAATCTGGAGGACAAGATAATGGAAAGCATTCAAGCCAAACAGCATAAAGAAAAAATAAAAGGAAGTGAAGGTGGGTTAAAGGATATCAAGATCAAGAAAACATTCACATTATGGGGACCTCAGGAGGAGAGATAGAGAAAGGGGCAGATAATTTATTTGAAGAAATAATAGCTGAAATCTTCCCCAACCCAGGAAAAGAAACAGACATTCAGGTTCAGGAATCACCAGGAGTTTGAAACAAGATGAACCCAAGGAGATCCACACCACAAAACATAATAACTAAAATGTCAGAAGTTAAAGGTAAAATTTTAAAAACATCAAGAGAGAAATAAATATTTACATACAAAGGAAACCCCAAAATGATAACAGCTGATTTTTTAGCAGAAACTTTGCAGGCCAGAAGAGAGGGGAATTATATATTATGTATATATATGTGTGTGTGTGTGTATATATACACACACACACACATATATATACATAATATATTAATAAATACATTATATATAATGTATTTAAATATAATATATTTAAAGTGTTGACACTACATCCAAAACAAATGATTTACTGCATGGTGATTAACACGACACAATAAAAAATAATAAAATAAAAAATAAAATGCTGAAAGGAAAAAAAAATACAACCAAGGATAACTCTACCTGGCAAGGTTATCACCTGGAAATGAAAGAATGGGTAGTTCTCCAGACAAACAAAAGATAAAAAAGAGTTCATCACCACTCCACCAGCATTACAAAAATGTTTAAGGGGCTTCCTTAAGTGGAAAAGAAAAGCGTATAATTAGAAATAAGAAAATTATGAAAGGAAAAATAATTCCACTGGTAAAAGTACAGATATAGTAAAGGGAGTAAAGCAATCACTTATAAAACTAAGATGAAGGTTAAAAGATAAAAGTAGTAAGATAACTACATCTAAAAAAATAGTTAAGGGGACTCAAAGTAAAGATGTGAAGTATAAGAACATATGCACAAAATGTGGAAGGGTGCATAAAAAATAAGTTCCCAAAGAGTGTGTTTGGACTTAAGTGTTTGTTAAATAAAAATACACTGCTATATACTTAGGATGTTATATATGAAACTCATGGAAGCCAAAAAGTCAAAATGTATAATAGAAACAAACAAAAATAGAGAAACAATATTAAGCATAACACTAAAGAAAGTCAGCAATCACAAGGGAAGAGACCAAGACAGAAAGAAATAAACAGAACTACAAAAACAACAAGAAAACAATGAACTAAAATAGCAATGAGTACTTATTGCTAATTACATTAAATGTAAATAGACCAAATTCTCCAATAGAAACATAGGATAGCATAATGGATTAAAAAAAAAAGGCCTATCTATATGCTGCCCACAAGAGACTCACTTCAGACTTAAAGACACATACAGATTGAAAGTGACAGGATGGAAAAAGATAATCCACACAAATGGAAATGAAGTAAAAAAAGCTGGAATAGAAAGACATATCAGATAAAATAAACTTAAGAAATAGAGTGTAAAAAGAAGAGGAAAAGACATTATTCAATGATAAAGGGATCGATTTAACAGGTAGATGTAACAAATGTAAATATCTATGTACCCAACATAGATAACATAAAGCAAATATTAATAGACATAAAAAGAGAAATTGGGGGCAGCTGGGTGGCCCAGTTGGTTAAGGAGATAACTCTTGATTTCATCTCAGATCATGATCTCAGAGTTGTGAGATCAAGCCCCACTTTGGGCTCTATGCTGGCCATAGAGCCTGCATAAGATTCTCTCTCTCTCTCTGCCCTTCTCCCCTCTATTCCTTTTTTAGGAAAAGAAAGAAACTGACAATAATGAATTAATAGTGGGGACTTTAGCATGTCACTTACATCAGTGGATAGATCTTCCAGGCAGAAAATCAATAAGGAAAGAGTGTCTTTGAATAACACATTAAACCAGATGAACTTAACAGATGTATACAGAACATTCCATCCAAAACCAACACAAAACACATTCTTTTACATTGCACATGGAACATTCTCCAGGAAAGATCATGTGTTAGGCCACAAAACAAATCTCAATGAATATAAGAAAATTAAAATCATTCCAAACATCTTACCCAATTATATTGATGTGAAACTAGAAATCAATCTCAAGAAAAAAAGAAACACAAACATGTAAAGACTAAAAAAAAATGTTACTAAACAATCAATGGATCAAAAAAAAAATGAAAGAGAAAATACAAAAACAGATGGAGACAAATGAAAATGAAACCCCAGTGGTTCAAAATCTAAGGGCCATCTGTACCCCAATGTTCATAGCAGCAATGGCCACAGTCGCCAAACTGTGGAAAGAACCAAGATGCCCTTCAACAGATGAATGGATAAGGAAGATGTGGTCCATATATTATGCCTCCATCAGAAAGGATGAATACCCAACTTTTGTATCAACATGGATGGGACTGGAAGAGATTATGCTGAGGGAAATAAGTCAAGCAGAGAGAGTTAATTATCATATGGTTTTCCTTATTTGTGGAGCATAAGGAATAACACAGAGGGCATGGGGAGATGGAGAGAAGAAGGGAGTTGGGGGCAATTGGAGGGGGAGATGAACCATGAGAGACTGTGGGCTCTGAAAAACAATCTGAGGGTTTTGGAGGAGTGGGGGGTGGGAAGTTGGAGGTTGGGTGAGCCTGGTGATGGGTATTATGGAGGCATGCAGTGCATGGAGCACTGGGTGTGGTGCATAAACAATGAATTCTGGAACACTGAAAAGAAATTTCAAAAAATAAATAAAATATTTTAAAAACTCTTTGGGACACAGAGAAAGCAGTTCTCAAAAGAAAATTTATAGTGATACAAGACTACCTTAAAAATTTTTGGAAAAAAAAACCTTAAATAAACAATCTAACCTTGTATCTAAAAAAATGAAAAAAAAAAAACAGAGCCCAAGTTTAGTGGAAAGAAGGAAATAAAAAATCAAAGCAAAAGTAAGTGAAACAGAGACTAAAGACAATAGAGAAGATATTGGAACAAAGAACTGGTTCTTTGAAATGATAAATAAAATTGATAAACCTTTAGTCAGACTCAGAAAAAAAAGAGAGGGAAAAAAAAGAAAAAGGGAGAAGACCCAAATAAATAAAATGAAAAATGAAAATGAAATGCAACAAGTGACACCATAGAAATACAAAGGATTATAAGAAAATACTACAAAACATTATATGTCAACAAACTGAACAACCTAGAATAAATGGATAAACTCCTAGAAAACTATGACTTCCAAAAATGAATCAGGAAGAAGTAGAAAAAGAAAAGAAAAAAGGGAAGAAATAGAAAATCTGAACAGACCAATGACTAGTAACAAAATTATAACAGTAATTAAAAAAAAAAAAAACCTCTCAACACACATCTGACCCAGAACCTGATGACCTCATAGGGGAATTCTACCATACACTTAAAGAAGAGTTAATACCAATTTTCCTCAAACTATTCAGGAAGAGAGAAGGGGAGGGAAAACTTGCAAGTTCATTCAAGGTCAGAATTACCCTGATAACAAGAATCAGACAAAACCAAAGATACTACAAAAAAAGAAAACTCTAGGCCAATACCTCTGATTAACATAAGTACAAAAATCTTCAAAAAAAAATTGGCAAACCCCAATCAACAATACATCAAAAGGTCATTCACCACAATCAGGTGGGACTTAATTCTGAGTTGCAAGGATAGTCCAATACTCACAAGTCAATAATGTGATGCACATTCATAAAACAAAAAAAATTTAAAAATATGATCATATCAATGAATGAATCTCCCCAAAATACATCTGACAAAACTCAACACGCATTCATCATAAAAACTTCAAGAAAGTAAGTTTAGAGGGAACATACCTAAACATAATAAAAGCCATATATGAAAAACCCACAGATAACAGCATGCTTAATGTAAAAAATAGGAAGTTTTTCCTCTGATATCAGAAACAAGACAAGGCTCTCCACCTTCACAACTTTTATTCAACATGGTACTGGAAGTTCTAGCCACAGCAATCAGAGAAGGAAAATAAATAAAGGCATCCAAATTGGTAAAGAAGTAGTTAAATTGTCACTATTTGCAGATTGCATGATAATATACATAGGAAACCCTGACTCCACCAAAACAAACCAACAAATAACCAAACCTCTCAAATAATAAATTCAGTAAATTTGTAATATATGAAATTAATATACAGAAATCTACTGCATTTATACCTAATAATGAAGTAGCAGAAAGAGAAATTAAGAAAATAACCCCTTTTACATGAACATGGTGTAAATACCAGTAATGTGATTACTGGATCATAGGGTAGTTCTATTCTTAATTTTTTGGTGAACCTCAATACTGTCTTCAACAATGGCTGCACCAATTTGCACTCCCACCAACAGTACAAGTGGGCTCCTATTTCTCTGCATCCTCACTAACACTTGTTTCTTGTGTTTTTTATTTGAGCCATTCTGACAGGTGTGAGGTCATGTCTCATAGTAGTTTTGATTAGCATTTCCCTGATGGTGTGTGATGTTGAGCATCTTTCTATGTATCTGTTGGTTATCTCCATGTCTTCTTTGTAAAATGTCTGTTCATGTATTCTGCTTATTTTTAATTGTATTATTTGATTATGTACACAAGAAAATATTATTCAGTCATTAAGAAGGAAATCTTGCCCTTTGCAATGACATGGATGGAGGAAAAGAGTATAATGTTATGCAAAATAAGTCATTCAGATAAAGACAAATACCATATGATTTCAATCATATGTGAATTTAAGAAACAAAACCAGCAAAGGGGGAAAAGAGAGAGACAGGGACAAATCAAGAAACAGACTCTTAACTATAGAGAACAAACTGATGGTTACCAGAGGGTAGTTGGGTTGAATGATGGCTAAAATAAGTGTTGCAGATTAAAAAGTGCACTTGTGATGAGCACTGGATGAGGTAAAGAACCGTATAATTACTATATTGTACATCTGAAGCTGGTACAACACTGTATGTTAACTATACTGGAATTAAAATATAAATAAAATAATTAAAAGCAAATATTAAAATTGTTACAAATTTGAAAATGGCTAACACAAATCAGTTGCTCTTCATTTCAACTTCAGTACATCAGCACTTGCTCTATATCAAGGAACTTAAACAGAAGAGTGGTTGGGGCAACTCTGCCATCTCTCATAGGGCTTCTTGGGGGCTAAACAGAGTTTACTCCCAACTTCATTTTTGGCTCTACACACTTGGTTTTGGTAACCTCTGCAGATCCTCAAGCCACCCTACCTTAGTCTGCCTGTTTGAGGCTTTGCATGTTTCTATATCAGAGTTGACAACATGTCATTTCCACCCAGCTATAAGGCCATGTAAGAATCTATTCTTATGGACAACATCTGCATCCAGGAAACACTAGAGAGATAACAGAGCTTCTTTATATAAGCAAAAAACCACCCTCCACCTGGAGAACAGGGTTTCCTGACCCTGTAGGAGAACTAAAAAATGAAAATGCTACAGGCTAAGATTGCTGGGTTAGCTGACACATCCACTACACCATCTAGCATCTGCATCGGGGATTGTGCATCTTCCCAAGTCTTTTGAAAGTGTCTCAAAAGTTTTATGGCATTACTAAGTCATCCTTTAAAATAAGAAGTGTCTTAGGAAACCAGAAGACATAAGCAGTTATATATAAATTAAAAATATGGGACCCAGTATGGAAGCAAGAACTAATGGAAAAAATCTTTCTGCTTTATTATGTTATATCATGACTATATTTGTACATACTCCATAGTATTGCTCAGATTCAAAATTGAACATAGCTTCCTTCTGTGGTCAATTTCAAGAAGCCCCTTAGTTGGGCTAGCCTAGGAGAAGCAGTCAATATCTTTGCAGACATTGATACTCTTATATGCGGTTGAAGTATGATTTAGTATAGAGAATTACTCTAACACATAAACCTAACATCCCACATCTATACTCTTGCACCTTTCCTCCAAATTCAAAACAACATCAGCCACTAAAGGTCTTGCCAGACATTAAATTTAGCATTGGGAACTTGTGTAGATAATGACTAACAACACAAGATCTGAAGTCCACATGCTTGAGTTCAAATTCTTCTCCTCACACTCCCTGCATTTGTGACCTTTGGCAAGGTTTTCATCCTCATATAAAATGTGGGGATAAATAAGAGTACCTTTTCCAAAGCATTGTGAGGGCTAAGTGAGATAAGCCATGTGAAGTTTGCCACAGTTTCTGTAATATGGTACTCAGCTCATTTAGAAGTCTATTTTTTTTTTTTTTTTGGCTGGGTTATGGACATTAGGGAGGGTATGAGCTATGGTGAATGTTGTAAAATGTGTAAGCCTGATGATTCACAGACCTGTACCCATGGGACAAATAATACATTATATGTTAATAATATAAAAGAAAAAAATATTTTAAAATGTTAAAAAAAGAAATGCAAGAAGAAGAAGAAGAAGGAGAAGGAGAAGGAGTCTAATTTTCCTTGAGTTGATCTCATATCATAAAAGCCTGGTGAAACAATTGGAAGAAGTTCTCATTCCTTCACTGTGAACAAATGTCCCAAAGCATAAGAACTTCTCAGTAAGGAAACTAAGATACTCTCATTCAGAGTAATTATCTCTGCTTGCTAGATAGTGGACACAGGACTTTTTATAACCTTTTCTATGCTTCCATGGACTTGGACATTTCTGAAAACTTCATTCAGTGCTTTGGCATTTTAAAACACATACCCCCCAACATAGTTAAGGTGGCAGAGGATTAAGGAGACACTAAGCTGCCCTCATCCCTCAAACACAGCTAGATAAATGTGAAATCATTCTGAACATCCAAGAAATTGACCTCAGGACCGAAAAAACAAACTGCACATTTATAGATAGAAATGACCACATCATGGAAAGTAGGAGCTGTGGTGAGTTGATTTGTGGTAGAAAATAATTGTGAGTGTTGTGTAGGGAGGGAGCTCTGATCACAGAGAGAGGAATGAACGACAGAGAAAGAGTGAAAACAGCATGCGGGATTGCACAATAAAAACTCTTTCCCTAAATAATTGGGCAAAGGAGATGGGCTGACTACCACAAGATGCTACCAGTGGAGTTCAACATCTGAAGTTTTAGAAGTCCATGCCATTACCAGGGTCAAGCCTGGCAGGTTTAGTAGTGTTCCTGTGGGGAAGGAGGGCCAAAGCCTGAAACTGGGCAGCATGGTCTGAGGATCCCATGGGTTTCTCAGTGAAAAATAGTTCCCCTTCTTGGAGTGCATTTGGGAGAGGTGACACGGCCTCTCCAGGGAGAAAAGAACTTGTGGGTGTCAATGAGCTTCCCTGTTCATTAGGCTAGGAACAGAGACACCTGCTGAGGGCAACAAGCCTTGGTGCTTTAGGCTGTGCTTTACCATAAACTCCAAACCAGTGTTCAGTCATGCAACTACTTTTCTGAGACAAACTAGCAACAGTCACACACAGTGACACCCTGCTCCAGAGCATCAGTGTGGGTCCACGCCACACTGGGTCCCTAAAATTTGGAATTCTGAAACCCGGTCACATACCTGAGATACAACACAGGGTACTGTGCCACCTGGCAGACAGACACCTCAGAGACAGTCATGGTGAAGGTAGAGATTTGATGGAAGCTGGGGACACAAGCAGGGAGATTTCTTGCTCTTCTGTGAGGGTTTCCTGAAGAGTGGCATGGGTGAATTCCCTACTCCAGTAACAAGAGAGCAGGGCATTGCATTTCCCTCCCACCCATCAGCACTGACGTACTTTAGTGAGCAACACAGTATCCCCAGTGAAGGCTGAAGCTGCTTGCACCAACCCTGCCCCCTTGTGCCCTGCAGGTATACCTTTAATAGGGCAAGCCCATCTGAGGACTAGTGCAGAAGGCCTCCAGAAGACCAACAGAAACCACTTGCACACACCAAGTCTATTGATCATAGAGTGCTGTAAACTTCAACTTTAGAGGAAATAGGATCTAGCTTCTTTTAACAAGCAGACCAAAACACACCTAGTTAAAACTTGCCACACAGTGGGCAAAATCCAAACACTTCCCAGTACAGGCCAGAAGAAACTGTGCAGAGGACTGACCTGAGGGAAGGAGCAGCCAAAACACAACAACAGATTGCACACTATGAAACACTTTCTGGAAGCACCAGGCTGACGAGAATATAAGACCTCTTCTTAACATAGCCATTACTCTCAGGAGCAGGAATATAACAGGGTTTCCTAATCTCACACACACACACACACACACCCCTACTAAAGAGATAAAAGATCTAAAAACTACTCAGACTGAAATAAAAAATGTTATAACCAAAATGTTATAACCAAATGTTATAACTAAGATGAACAAATAAGGAGAATGCATCAGTGATACAGTAGATAAAAATACAGAAAATACTGAACCAGAAAAGAAGGAAAGAAAAGTGTTGGATCATAAATGTAGATTTAGGGAACTCAGCAACTCCTTAAAGCATAATAACATTTGTATCATGGGAGTCCCAGAAGAAGAAGATAGGGGAAAGGAGCCAGAAGATTTATTTGAGCAAATTATAGCTGAAAATTTCCCTAATCTGGGGAAGGAAACAGACATCAAAATCCACACATCACAGAGAAGTCCCATCAAATTCAACAAAAGCAGGCCAACAACAAAACATAGCATAGTCAAAATCACAAAATACACAGATAAGGAAAGAATCCTGAAAGCAGCAGGGAAGAAAGTCCTTAACCTATAGAGGAAGACAAATAAGGTTTGTTGCAGATCTATAAAAAGAAACACAGAAAGTCAGAAGTGCCATGGTATATTCAAAATGCTGAATGAGAAAAATATGCAGCCAAGAATACTTTATCTAGCAAGGTAAATCATTCAGAATAGAAGGAGAGATCAAGAGTTTCCCAGAAAAACAAAAACTAAAGGGGTTCATAAGCACTAAACCAGTCCAGCATGAAATATTGAAGGGGACCCTTTGAGTGGGAAGGGAAAACCAAAAGCAAAGATTAAAAAAGAAAAGAGAACATCACCAGAAACACCAACATTACAAATAACACAATAGAAATAAATTCATATCTATAATCACTCTGAACTTAAATAGACTCTAAATGCTCCAATCAAAATACACAGGGTATAAGAATGGATAAAAAAAAAATCTATTGATATGCTGCCTACTAAAGACTCATTGTGACCTAAGTTCGCATGCAGATTGAAAGTGAGTGGATGGAGAACAATCTATCATGTTAATGGACAAAAAAAAGAAAGCAAGAGTAGCCATACTTTTAACATACAAAACAGATTTTTTAATTTAAATATAATTTAGGTAATATACACTGTACTATTAGTTTCAGGGATAGAATTTAGTGATTCATCAATTGTATATAACACCCAGTGTTTATTGCATCAAGTACCCTCCTTAATGCCCATCATGCAATTACTGGATCCCCCCCTCCACCTCTCACCACTCCCCCAGCAACCTCCAGTTGGTTTCCTGCAGTTAAAAGTCTGTTATGATTCCAGGAATAGTCTGACACATATGAACTTAAAATGACAATTTAACTTTCCAGTATAACTTCCAGTGTAATAATATCACAATTGGAGAGGAAATAAAAGCTTGTTAAAAATGTGATACTGTGGGGCACCCGGGTGGCTCAGTGGGTTAAAGCCACTGCCTTCAGCTCAGGTCACGATCCCAGGGTCCTGGGATGGAGCCCCATATCGGGCTCTCTGCTCAGCAGGGAGCCTGCTTACCTTCCTCCCTCTCTGCCTGCTGCTCTGCCTACTTGTGATCTCTATCAAATAAATAAATAAAATCTTTTTTAAAATGTGATACTGTAGGGGCACCTGGGTGGCTCAGTGGGTTAAAGCCTCTGCCTTCTGCTCAGGTCATGATCTCAGGGGCCTGGGATCGAGCCCCACATCAGGCTCTCTGCTCAGCAGGGAGCCTGCTTCCCCCTCTCTCTCTGCCTGCCTCTCTGCCTACTTGTGATCTCTATCTGTCAAATAAATAAATAAAATATTTTAAAAAAGAGTCTGTTATGATTTATATATTTATTTATTTATATAATATATATACATATATACACAATAGAATACTATTTATTTATTTATATAATATATATACATATATACATAATAGAATATTACTCAGCCACCAAGGAGAATGAAATCTTGCCATTTACAACAATGTGGATGGAACTAGAAAGTATTATGGTAAGTGAGATAAGTGTCAGAAATAAGTCCATCAGAGAAAGACAAATACCACATGATTTCAATCATATGTGGAATTTAAGAAACAAAATGGATGAACATATGGGAAGGAAAAAAATGAGAAAGGGAAGCAAACCATAAGAAATGCTTAACTATAGGGAACAAACTGAGGATTGATGAAGGGAGGTGGGTGGGGAATGGGATAAATGAGTGAAGCGTATTAAGGAGGACACATGTTATGATGAACACTGGGTGTTGTATGTAAATAATGAATCACTAAATTCTATTCTTGAAACCAATATTACACTATGTGTTAACTAACTAGAATTCAAATAAAAATTTGAAAAAAGGAGAAAACAAAAAAAAAATAAAACATATACATTCCAATGTTATGCCTGTTTGTTTCTGTAGTATTGAACCCCATCACTGAGATCCCTCATTGGTAGGGCCCATATCTCCAGTTCCCAAGCACTATGAATCAGGATTGAAGATCTGTTGAAATTCTACAGTTTTACTTTATGCTGCTCCCCACCCCCATTTCCTCTTCGCACAGGAAACTTCTGTGGATTACTTGGGCTGTGAATTTGACATTCAACTAATGCTATTCTATTGCCTGCCTACAGCCTAAATTGGACAAGCATAGGGAAAGCCATCCAGTATCTCCTTGTTCTGGGCTGCTCTACAAGTATGCACTGTTCAGTGATGCTTCCCATGAGTAGGAATGTGATTTTAATTGCACCATCCTGCTGAGTCCCTGAGTACAGACCTTTGCCAAAAGGGTTTGGCTCTTTTCCAAGGCCAAAGAACGAGCATTTTGAAAACTTCCTAAGTACAGCCTTCAGGAAGCAACATTCTGGAAAAAAAAAAAAGAAAAAGAAAAATTGACTACAGACTCTTGGGAGGATGGGTAGTAGGAAACCCATTTATACCCCCCACAAACTTCAGGTACTTCATGCTACCTGTGTTTTTCTGTTTACAAAAATATTGCTTTCCTGGGACCCTTAGTCATAGCTGACTTTATAGATCTAGGTGTCCTCTACTTTTGGCACTTCCTATTCCTAGAAGGAATCATTCTCTGCCCAAATAAAGAGGAACCAATGAACATGGGAACCTTGTGCTCTGTTTCTATCATTTTGGAGATATCAATCCTGCCTGCTGATGCTAGAGCAGATTAATATCATGTATTTAATGGGGAGAGCAACCTCTGCAGCCCCAAGGGATCATAGCAGTTTTTCATCCTTCTCATCTTCACAGAGCTCTGGCCATGGCCCAGTGGAGACAGAAAGAGTATGAGAAGGGAAAAGTTCAGAAAACTGTACCCTTAAGCTTGGTAGAAAAATGTCACCACCACTACCACCACTGTAGGTTGTCATTCACAGACATTCGTCTAGACTGATTACCAACTGCTCCAAGTTCCTTTGTTGGGCTTCCCTGAAAACTCCTGCTGGCTTGGATCACAGACTTGCCCGCAGACTGACTCTTACACTTCCCACACTCCAATTTGTTATCTCTTTATCTTGACCTGGTAGCTGAGCCTGGCAAGCCCTCAACTCTATTTTGGCTCCATATCCTGAGTTTCAACATCCTGTCCATGCTTTCCCAGGACTTCACCTAAACTTGTTTCTATTTTTGACTTTAACACTCCCAACTCTGCAGCTGGTGAAAAATTCAACTCACTATGTATCTGAGATATAACAGGATAAAAATAAATCCCTGCGAGATTTAGAAAATCACCTGGAAGCAAAGGCAGTCACTAAATGACCTTTTATAGACCCCTCTAGATCTGATAGTATTTTAATGTGTGAGTGTGTGTATTCAAAATATATTTGCAGTAACTCCAAAAGATTGCAAATGTCTCATTTGTTGTCAGTACTCCTTTATCATATACACTGCAGCCCATTATGGATTTATAGAATGTTTTGTCTATTCTTTTTTTTTGTCTATTCTTAATTCACTTATAAAATCTGTAAAGGCAAGGATCATGGTAGCTCACATTTATCTGACTAGTATTTAGTATTGGAGTAATTAATGTACATTTCTCAACTTCATTCAGTATCTCTCTATGGCAATTAGCAAAGATAATTACACCCTCCTCCTTGAGTTTATTACTTTCATTTCCCTGGCATCATTCCTCATGGTTCACCACCTCACACTCACAGAACTAATGGCTTTTCTTTTGATGCACATCCCTTAAATATTACTGTTCTTGAAAAAAAAATATTACTGTTCTTGAGAATTTTGTCCCTGGCCCTCATTTTTTTATACTGTACCCTTGCTGTAGGTGATCTTATTTATATTATGGCTTTAACTTCCACCAACATAAAACTAACTCCTATACCCAGCCAAGAGCTCATTCCTGAACTCTTTACACATCAAAGCAATATTTACTGGACATCTCCAGTTGTTTGTCCCACAAAAATATCCATGTTCAAAGTCAACAAGCCCAATGTTGATTTCATTTCCACACCAAATTAACCCTTTTAGTCTTTTATTTTTTTTAATATCAGGTAGCCCCCACCATCCATAAACTCAAGTCAAAAATCAGTATATAGATTTTTACTCTTTCCAATCACTCAATAGTTCTTTTGTTAATTTATTTTTAGGTTAGTATAGGTTTTTAAAGTTTTCTGAGCTAATTGTCATACAATAAACTGCACATATATAAAGTGTATAATTAGGTATATTTTGACATATAACGAAGCTATTAAACCATTACTATAATCAATATAATAAACATTCACCACCCCCCAAAATTTCCTCACACCCTTTGTAATTCTTTCCTCCCACTCTTCTACATATTGCTCACATCCCTGCAACTAATTTGTTTTCTAACAAATTGAGATTCTAGCCCCCAGTACCTCAAAGTCTGAACCTATTTGGAGATAGGGTCTTCACAGATGTAATTGAGTTAAGATTAGAGTGGGCTCTAATCCAACGCAAATGGTGTTGTCACAAAAAGGAGAAATTTGGACATAAACACACATACGAGGAGAATGCATGTGAATATTAAGGCAGAGATCAGGGTGATGCTTCAAAATGCCAAGGAGTGCCAAAGATTCCCAAAAAACTACCAGAAGCTACAGAAGAGGTAAAACTATAAATAGTTCTGCTTATCTCTCAGAAATAACTAAATCTTGCCAGCACATTGATCTTGAATTTCTAGCTTCCAGAAATGTGAGACGATAAATTTCTGTTGTTTAAACATTCAGTTTATGGTACTTTGTCATGGCAGTTCTGCATTTACTAGAATTTATGTAAATGAAATCATACTCTGAGCATGATTTTTATAGTTTTTTTGTAGTCTTTTCTATAGTTTCTTTCAAAGCATAATTATGTTTAGATACATTCATATTAAATCAATATTCCATTCTGTTTTATTGCTAGGTAGTATTTCATTGCATGCATAAAGCACAATTTGATTGTCCACTCACCTGTTGGTGGACTTATGTATTCTGTCCAGTTTGAGATTATTAAAAATAAAGATGCCATAAGCATTCATGTACAAGTCTAACAAAATATGCTTTCATTCCTTGAGTAAATACCAAAAGAGAGTGGAATCCCTGGATCATACATTATGCACTGTTGAAGGAACTGCAAAATTATTTTCCAAAGTATTTTGCAAAGTGCCATTTTACAATCCCACCAGTAGTATATGAGAATTTCAGTTTCTCCAAATCATTGCCAATACTTAGTATGGTAAGGCCTTTTAATTTTAGCTATTCAAATAGATGTGTAGTTATATTTTATTATAACTGTGAATAAAGAGAATTTTACTTCTTTCTTTCAATGTGGGCACATTTTATCTCTTTATCTTGCCTTACTATACTGACTAGAACATCTAATACAATTTTTAATAGAAGTGGTAAGAGTATATATACTTGTTTTATTCCTGATCTTGCTAACCTATAGCTAACATAAATATTATTTTAGCTATGGGTCCTATAGCTAACATAAATATTATGTTAGCTATAGGTCATAAATATTATGTTAGCTATAGATTTTTTGTAGATCCCTTTAGTTGTTTTGCTGATATTAAACACATAGCTAAATACTGTCCATGTTACTCCATCTTGGTCAGAGATGGAAGTCTATTTTTTGTCACCATAATTACTTAGTTGGGTTAACATAACAGCCTTCTGACAGCTTTCTATGCTCCAGTCTTGCCCTCTTCGGATTCAATCTTTAAACCAGAATAAATTCTTAAATATATAAATCTATTAATAGTATATCCCTGATTAAATCCTTTAATTCTCTTCTCCCCATGGTTTCCTTACTATGGCTCACATCTCTTTAACATGGTATCTAAATCACTTCTCAACCAACCTCCCTGCCTTGTTTTTCAGCCTTCCCTTTACTCCTGCCAGCAAGTATAATACTATATGTTCCCAAAACACCAACCTACAGCTTTTTACCCACAAAACCACATAATTTTTCCAAATTGTGTGCCTTTGCTCATATTTATTCTTCTGCCTTATTTGTCTATTTAAAATCTACTCATGGTTCAACTTGAATAGCAGCTGCTCTATAACATTAATTGAATTAAGTATGCACTCAAGTTAATATTCATATTAAAAATATTCATCTATGTACAACCTATAATCAAATCATAAACCTATCAGTGGTAAACATTACACACTTTAGGAGCCACTGAGCCATATAACTCTGAAATTCTATAACTTTCTCAAGGTCTCTTAACTAGTGACAGAACTAGTATTATGACCCATGTCTTCCAAACTCCTGTATTGAATGTATTCTAAAAGACTGGACTGTATCTATATGAATACCCATACAAAAGAAAAATAAAATAATAGAAGTGTATCAAGAAATCAGATGGAGGGGTGCCTGGGTGGATCAGTGGGTTAAAGCCTCTGCTTTCAGCTCAGGCCGTGATCCCAGGGTCCTGGGATCGAGCCCCACATCAGGCTCTCTGCTCCACGGAGAGCCTGCTTCCTCCTCTCTCTCCCTGCCTGCCTCTCTTGCCTACTTGTAATCTCTGTCTGTCAAATAAATAAATAAAATCTTAAAAAAAAAGAAATCAGAAGGAGTAATAGGAAATGCTAGCTTAGTGCAAAGTAGTGAAGGTCAACATAAATATATGAGAGATACAAAAAATATGGTGGAGCACATTGGCTGAGAAAAGAGATTCATGTTCCTTTCAGAGGTTCTAATGTCAGATGACTCAGAAAATGACAGCTGCTTTCATATCCAGATTCAGGCAATTTTCCCTCTGTAACTCCTTACTGTGTCTTGTTACATGTATAGCTTATACCTAGCTATTCACCCTAAGGCTCTGGTCTACTTGCTACACCCTATGCATAAGATTGCTGATCAGGCAAAAAATCCCCAAGGCTGAATTTCTAATTTATCTATTTTTCTTAGGAAGTTCAAAGGATTACATTTTCAAAAAAAAGATAGGAAACATAGGTGGTGAGAAACACATTAATTATACTGAGTACAAATCTGAGAGTCAAAGTTTCTGGATCCTCATTTTCTCCGACTGATTCAGATTTAGAAAAACAAGTGTTTAAGAAGGTTCCAGAATAAACGTTTACCCAGGTCCAGTTCAGAGCTAGATTCACCATTAAGGCCTATTTTTACTTGTAAAGGAGTGACTATGCTGGATTCATTAGAACGGACACCCCTTAATGAGTTCTTTCAATGGATCAGCCCAACAGAGCACTGATTTTGGACAAATTCCTTTCCAAAAATTACCTTTTAGAATTCCTTCCCCTGAGATAAGTTACTGCATATTTATTATCTAAGTTTAATGGGTACTGCTCATTCCAAAAGAGCTGTGACAATCCAAGTAGAATGACAGCATCTAAATTATGGAGTACTAGACTGGATCCTGATGAGAAAATTACACTGCAGCTATAAATCCCCGATAATGACTTTGTTTTGTCCCGGTTTATCCCAAAAAGGAGAAGAGAGATCAATGTTTTTTCTGATTTATCCAAAGAACTTCAGAAAAGTCAAGGTTGATCCTTGTCTGAACTGCTGAACCACATTATACACCCCTCCACCACAACTCCTACGCCCACACATTTTCCCCTAATATTAATACTTATTTCCTTACATTTCATTCCAATATTGTTAACATACCATGTAATATTAGTTTCAGGTGTGCAATATAGTGATTCAACGATTCTATACATTACTCAGTGCTCATCATGATTAGTGTACTCTTTAATTACCATCACCTATTTCACCCATCCCCCTACCCACCTTCCCTCTGGTAAACAGCAGTTTGTTCTCTATACTTAAGAGTCTGATTCTTGGTTTGTCTCTCTCTCTCTCTCTCTTTTTTCCTTTTCTCATTTGTTCTTTTTTTCTTAAATTCCACATATGAGTGAGATCATATGATAGTTGTCTTTCTTTGACTGACTTATTTCACTTAGCATTATACTGTCTAACTCCACCCATTTTTTTCACAAATGGCAAAGAATTAATTCTTTTTATGGCTGATTATTTTATATATATATATGTATATGTACATATATATATCATATCTTTATCCATTCATTTATCAGTGGACAGTTGAGCTGCTTCGATAATTTGGTTACTGTAAATAATGCTGCAATAAACATAGGAATGTATGTATCCCTTTGAATTAGTGTTTTTATATTCTTTGGGTAAATACCCTGTAATGTGATTACTGGATCATAGGGTAGTTCTATTTTTAACTTTTTGAGGAATCCCGGTATATTTTCCATAGTGGCTGCACCATGTTTGCATTTCCACCAATGATGCAAAAGGGTCCCTCCACATCCTTGACAACACTTGCTTCTTGTGTTTTTTATTTTAGCCACTCAAGAGGAGTGAGGTGATATCTCATTGCAGTTTTGATTTGCATTTCTCTGATGATGAAATATGCTGAGCATCTTTTCATGTGTCTATTGGCCATCTGTACATCTTCTTTGGAGAAATGCCTGTTCATTTCTTCTGCCCATTTTTTAATAGGATTAATTCCTTTTGGGATGTTAACACTTTTTTAGTATATTTTTGAGATATGATTGACATTAATGTTATATTAGTTTCAGATATAAAATATCATATATATATATCACAATTAATTTAGTTAATATCCATTACCACACATAGTTATAATTTCTTTTCCTATGATAAGAACTTTTAAGATCTACTCTCTTAGGAAATTTGAAATATGCAATACTAGTGTTATTAGCTATAGTAATTATGCTGTACATCACATTCCTCAGACTTTTTTATAACTGTAAGTTATTACGTTCTGACCACCTTTACCAATCTCACCTACTTTTCTATCCCTCCCCATCACTGGCAACCACCAATCTGTTCTTTCTAGCTATATTTTTTGGTTTGCTTGTTTCTGTTTTTTGGTTTAGGTTCTACACAAAAGTGATATTATACGGTATTTGTCCATCCCTGTCTGATTTATCTACTTAGAATAATGCTTTTGATGTCCTGTCATGTTCTTGCAAATGATAGCATTTCCTTTCTTTTCATGGGTGAATAATATTCTTTTGTGTATATGCACCATATTTTCTTTTTTTTAAATTTCTTTTCAGTGTAAAAGAATTCATAGTTTTTCCACCACACCAAGTCCTCCATGCAATGCATGCCCTTCATAATACCCACCACCTGGCTCCCACAACCTCCCAACCCCCGCCCCTTCAAAACCCTCAGGTTGTTTTTCAGAGTCCATAGTCACTCATGGTTAACCTCCCCTTCCAATTTCCCTCAACTCTCTTCTCCTCTCTATCTCCCCATGTCCTCCATGTTATTTGTTATGCTCCATGAATAAGTGAAACAATATGATAATTGACTCTCTCTGCTTGACTTATTTCACTCAGCATAATCTCTTCCAGTCCCGTCCATGTTGCTACAAAAGTTGGGTATTCTTCCTTTCTGATGGAGGCATAATACTCCATAGTGTGTATGGACCACATCTCCCTTATCAATTTGTCCATTGAAGGGCATCTTGGTTCTTTCCATAGTTTGGCGACAGTGGCCATTGCTGATATAAACATTGGGGAACAGATGGTCCTTTTTTCACCACATCTGTATCTTTGGGATAAATACCCAGTAGTGCAATTGCAGGGTCATAGGGAAGCTCTATTTTTAATTTCTTAAGGAATCACCACACTGTTCTCCAAAGTGGCTGCACCAAATTGCATTCCCACCAACAGTGTAAGAGGGTTCCCCTTTCTCCACATCCTCTCCAACACACGTTGTTTCCTGTCTTGCTAATTTTGGCCATTCTAACTGGTGTGAGGTGCTATCTCAATGTGGTTTTAATTTGAAACTCCATGATGGCTAGTGATGATGAACATTTTTTCATGTGTCTGATAGACATTTGTATGTCTTCGTTGGAGAAGTGTCTGTTCATATCTCCTGCCCATTTTTTGATATGATTATCTGTTTTGTGTGTGTTGAGTTTCAGAAGTTCTTTATAGATCCTGGATATCAACCTTTCTTTTGTCTGTACTGTCATTTGCAAATATCTTCACCCATTCCGTGGGTTGCCTCTTTGTTTTGTTGACTGTTTCCTATGCTGTGCAGAAGCTTTTCATCTTCATTAAGTCCCAAAAGTTCATTTTCGCTTTTGTTTCCTTTGCCTTTGCAGACATATCTTGAAAGAAGTTGCTGTGGCTGAAATCAAAGAGGTTACTGCCTATGTTCTCCTCTAGGATTCTGATGGATTCCTGTCTCACATTGAGGTCCTTTATCCATTTCGAGTTTATCTTTGTATATGGTGTAAGATAAAGGTCGAGTTTCATTGTTCTACATATAGCTGTCCAATTTTCCCAGCACCATTTATTGAAGAGACCACTGTATATTTTTTCCTCCTTTGTCGAAGATTATTTGACCATAGAGTTGAGGGTCCATATCTGGGCTCTCTACTCTGTTCCATTGGTCTATGTGTCTGTTTTTTTTTTTTAAAGATTTTATTTATTTATTTGACAGACAGAGATTACAAGTAGGCAAGAGAGGCAGGCAGGGAGAGAGAGGAGGAAGCAGGCTCTCCGCAGAGCAGAGAGCCCGATGTGGGGCTCGATCGCAGGACCCTGGGATCATGACCTGAGCTGAAAGCAGAGGCTTTAACCCACTGAACCACCCAGGCGCCCCTATGTGTCTGTTTTGATGCCAGTACCATGCTGTCTTGGTGATCACAGCTTTGTAGTAAAGCTTGAAATCAGGTAACGTGATGCCATCCGTTTTATTTTTGTTTTTCAACATTTCCTTAGCGATTCAGGGTCTCTTCTGATTCCATACAAATTTTAGGATTATTTGCTCCAGCTCTATGAAAAATACCAGTAGAATTTTGATCGGAATGGTATTAAAAGTATAGATTGCTCTAGGAAGTATAGACATTTTAACAATGTTTATTCTTCTGATCCATGAGCATGGAATGGTCTTCCATCTTTTTGCGTCTTCTTCAATTTCTTTCTTAAGTGTTCTGTAGTTCCTCGAGTACAGATCCTTTACCTCTTTGGTTAGGTTTATTCCCAGGTATCTTATGGTTCTTGGTGCTATAGTAAATGGAATCGATTCTCTAATTTCCCTTTCTGTATTTTCATTGATAGTGTATAAGAAAGCCACTGATTTCTGTACATTGACATTGTATCCTGCCACGTTACTGAATTGCTGTATGAGTTCTAGTAGTTTGGGGTGGAGTCTTTTGGGTTTTCCATATAAAGTATCATGTCATCTGCGAAGAGAGAGAGTTTGACTTCTTCCTTTCCAATTTGAATACCTTTTACTTTTCTTTGTTGTCTGATTGCTGTTGCTAGGACTTCTACTACTATGTTGAACAAGAGTGGTGAGAGTGGGCATCCTTGTCGTGTTCCTGATCTCAAAGGGAAGGCTGTGAGCTTCTTCCCATTGAGGATGATGTTTGCTGTGGGTCTTTCATAGATAGATTTTATGAAGTTAAGAAATGTTCCTTCTATCCCTATACTTTGAAGCATTTTAATCGGGAATGGATGCCGGATTTTGTCATGTGCTTTTTCTGCATCCATTGAGAGGACCATGTGCTTCTTCTCTCTTCTCTTACTGATTTGTTCTATCACGTTGATTGATTTACGAATGTTGAACCATCCTTGTAACCCAAGGATGAATCCCACCTGGTCATGGTGGATGATCTTTTTATTTTTTTTTAATTTTTTTAAAGATTTTATTAATTTATTTGACAGAGAGATTACAAGTAGGCAAGAGAGGCAGGCAGACAGATAGGAGGAAGCAGGCTCTCCACGGAGCAGAGAGCCCAATGCGGGGCTTGATCCCAGGACCCTGGGATCATGACCTGAGCCGAAAGCAGAGGCTTCAACCCACTGAGCCACCTAGGTGCCCCTGGATGATCTTTTTAATGTGATGTTGGATCCTGTTTGCTAGGATCTTGTTGAGAATCTTAGCATCCATATTCATCAGTGATATTGGTCTGATATTCTCCTTTTTGGTGTGGTCTTTGCCTGGTTTGGGGATCAGGGTAATGCTGGCTTCATAAAAAGAGTCTGGAAGTTTTCCTTCTGCTTCAATTTTTTGGAACAGCTTCAGGAGAATAGGTGTCATTTCTTCTTTCAAAGTTTGGTCGAATTCCCCAGGGAGTCTGTCAGGTCCTGGGCTCTTGTTTTTTGGGAGGTTTTTGATCACTGCTTCATTCTCGCTACTAGATATCGGTCTATTCAGGTAGTCAATTTCTTCCTGGTTCAATTTTGGGAGTTTATAGTTTTCCAGAAATGCATCCATTTCATGTAGGTTGCTTAACTTATTGGCATATACCTGTTGATAATAACTTCCGATGATTGTTTCTACTTCCTTGGTGTTAGTTGTGATCTCTCCCTTTTCATTCATAATTTTATTAATTTGATCTTTCTCTCTTTTCTTTTGGATTAGTGTGGCCAATAGTTTATCGATCCTATTGATTCTTTCAAAAAACCAGCTTCTAGTTTCATTGATATGTTCTACTATATCTCTAGTTTCTACCTCATTGATCTCAGCTCTAATCTTGATTATTTCCCTTCTTGTGTGTGGAGTTGGTTTAATTTGTTGTTGATTCTCCAGTTCCTTAAGGTGAAGGCACAGCTGTTGTATTCTGGATTTTTCAATGTTTTTGAGGGAGGCTTGGATGGCTATGGATTTCCCCCTTAGGACCTCCTTTGCAGTGTCCCATAGGTTTTGGACCAAAGTGTCTTCATTCTCATTGGTTTCCATGAACTGTTTAAGTTCTTTTTTGATCTCCTGGTTGATCCACGCATTCTTAAGAAAGGTGGTCTTTAGCTTCCAGGTGTTTGAGTTCCTTCCAAACTTCTCCTTGTGGTTGAGCTCCAGTTTCAAAGCAGTGTGATCTGAGAATATGCAGGGAATAATCTCGGTCTTTTGGTATCGGTTGAGTCCTGATTTTTGACCCAGTATGTGGTCTACTCTGAAGAAAGCTCCATGTGAACTTGAGAAGAATGAGTATTGGGTGGAATGTTCTGTATATATCTATGAGGTCTATCTGATCCAATGTGTCATTCAATGCTTTTGTTTCGTTATTGATTTTCTGCATGGATGATCTGTCTATTACTGAGAGAGGCGTGATAAGATCGCCAACTATCAATGTATTCAGATCAATATGACTCTTTATCTTGATTAATAGTTTTCTAATGTAATTGGCTGCTCCCATATTGGGGGCATAGATATTTACAATTGTTAGATCATCTTGGTGGATAGTCCCTTTAAGAATTATGTAGTGTCCTTCTGTATCTCTGACTACAGTCTTATTTTAAAATCTAATTTATCTGATATGAGAATCACTACCCCGGCCTGCCTTTGAGGCCCACTGGCATAAAAGATGTTTCTCCATCCCTTCACTTGCAGTCTGGGTGTATCCTTGGGTTCAGAATGGGTCTCTTGTAGACAACATATGGATGGGTCCTGTCGTTTTATCCAATCTGCAACCCTGTGTCGTTTTATGGGCGCATTTAGGCCATTCACATTGAGACTGATTATTGATAGATATGTTTTTATTTACATCGTGTTACCTGTGAAGTCTTTGTTTCTATAGTTTGTCTTCATATATTTCTGTTCAGTGATATTCTTAGGATTTTTCTGCATTTATAGAACACCCCTTAATATTTCCTACAGTGTCGGCTTGGTGGTCGCATACTCTTTTATGCCTTGCCGGTCTTGGAAACTCTTTATCTCTCCATCCATTTTGAATGTCAGTTTTGCTGGATAAAATATTCTTGGCTGCATGTTAGTGCCCTGAATATATCTTGCCAGCCCTTTCTGGCTTGACAGATTTCTGTGGACAGGTCTGACGTTATTCTTATGGGCTTTCCTCTGTACATAAGGGATTTCTTTGTCCTAGCTGCCTTCAAGAGAGTTTCTCTAGAATTATAATTCCTCATTCTTACTATCAGATGTTTCGAGGACTTTCAAAAATCTAAACTCTTGGGGGGGGCATTTTGCCTCTAGTACATGAACGCTGGTTCCATTCACAAGGTTGGGACAATATTCATGTAGAATTTGTTCCACTATATCTTCTATATTTCTTTCTTTCTCCTCCCCTTCAGGGATTCCAATAATTATTACTTTGGAACGTTTCATGCTATCATTTATTTCCCTGATTCTGTTTTTGTGGCTTCTAAGTTGTTTGCTCCAAGCTTCCTCCTGATCCTTTCTCTCTATCTGCTAGTCCTCCAGATCACTACTTCTATCTTCTGTCTCAGTTACCTTAGCTTTTAGGGAATTTAGAGTATATTGGAACTCATTGAGAGCCTTGTGGACATCATTCCTGATGGCTTTCTGTTCTGCCCTAATCAATTCCGTTTGGTCATCCATGGCTTTCTCCAACCTAGTTATTGCCTGGATAATTGTTAGCCTGAATTCCTTTTCCCACATAATGTCTATGTCGGTAGCCATTAGCTCTGTTGCAGAAGGCTCATCCTCTGAATTTTTCTTCTGTTGGGCATTCCTCCTCCTAGTCATTTTGGTGAGAGATGGCTGAATGGATGTAGCTGGACGTATCGACCGTGGTGCAATCAAGGTGCACCCTGGAACGCTTCTGAGCAATCAAGAGTCCCCACCCAAATGAAAGAGAGAAAGAAGAAAAAAAAGAGAGAGAGAGACAGGAAAAAGAAAGAAAGATAAAAGAGAAGGCTCAGCCCAAATGGGACCCAAGGTAAAGTTTGTGAAGTATACAAGCAAAAACAGACAAACAAAAAGACTGATAAAAGTATATGACAAGAGGATTGCGGTCAAGATTGCAGAGAAGTAGCAGCTGAGACGACATCAGGTAGCAGGAGATCAGCTAGATAGCTTATCAAACCATTGTGAACACCTACAAATCCAACGGGAGATCAAAGAGAGGAAGAACAGCAATTCTGGAAACAGAAAATCGGCCACTTTCTGGAAGGGAGGACTGGCGGAGAAGTGAATCAAAAGCGACGGGAGGATAGACCGTGGGGGAGGGGCCGGTTCCCGGCAAGCGGCGGAGCAATGGAGCACTAAATCGGGACTTTTAAAAGTCTGCTCCATGGAGGGACATCGCTCCAGAGGCTAAACCGGGGTGAAGCCCAAGCGGGGTCAGCGTGGACCCAGGTCCCGCAGGGTCACAGAAGGAGCGGGGCTGTCTGAGTGTCGCAGAGCTAGCAGGTATCGGAGCGGGAAGCCGGCTAGAGAGACAGAGCCGAGGAGTGAGCTCTCAGCTCGGGGTTACCTTGGACCGGTCGCGGGCTGGGTGAGCTTGGAGCACGGCCAGGGGCTTGGGAGATGGGAGTAGCCAGAGCCTTTCTCTGAGGAGTGGAGCCCCGAATCTCAGCTCTTCCAGGCCGGAGAATAGGAGGCCGCCATTATCATTACCGTCCTCCGGACTCTACGGAAAGCGCTCAGGGAACAAAAGCTCCCGAAAGCGAAGCTGAGCGGATTACTTAGCCCGGCCCCTGATAAGGGCGGTGCAGCTCTGCTTCGGCCAAAGACACTTGAGAATCACTACAACAGCCCCCCCCCCCCAGAAGATCAAAGGAAATCCAGCCAAGACCAAGTTCAGTTAACAAGGAGAGCAGCGGAACTCCAGAGGAAGAGAAAGCAAAGCACGGAATTCATGGCTTTCTCCCCATGATTCTTTAGTCCTGCAGTTAATTCAATTTTTTCTTTAAAGGGCATTTTACTAGGGTCTTTGCCACCCTTTTAGTATTTTATTTGCTCCTTCATATAATCTTATCTGGAAAAAATGACAAGGCGGAAAAACTCACCACAAAAAAAAGAACAAGAGACAGTACCAAAGGCTAGGGACCTAATCAATACAGACATTGGGAATATGTCAGATCTA
>PISX010021368.1:0-33846 GCA_004024625.1 Mellivora capensis
AGCAAACAGACAAGGAGCAGGTGGGACTCCCTCCTGTCTGCATGGCTCACTTCTGACAGGTAGAGAAGTGGGCCTGCTCACATGCATATGATGTGTTCCTTTGGTTCCTTGCTATCGGCCTCCCCTTTCTGTCACCTTGCTCCTGAACCTTTAGCTCCTGGGAGAAGTTGGGTTTGCAGATTTCTGTTGACATTTTGAAGTGTAGATGTGTGTTGCCTTTACTCCCTGTCCTGGGGTTGGACATGAGGGTGGTAAAAGTCATCCTACTCTGAAAGCAGCCAAAAGAAATATCAAGTGTGCTCTGCCCCCGGCACCTCAGGTTTGAAAGCAACAGCCAACTACATACTTCATGTTCTTAACAATCAGCTTTAGGGACTCATGGATGCATGTGACATGAAATCGTACCGAAAGAAATCTCGTTCCCGAACTTTTGCCTTGCAGAAGACAGTTTAGAGACACTCCCCCTCGCCCGCGCTGTCATTTCCAGTCTGGCCAATGCCCTGTCACACTGACAAGTGTAGCCACACAAGGGCACAGCTGCCCCATCCTTCTGGAGCACTCTCGGTCCCCCTGCCTCCGGTCTGGCCAACCCTGCACACCCCCAGCCCTCCAGAGTATTCCCCATTGTGACACAGCTGTGATGCTCCTGGAGCACTCCCTGTCCCCCTACCCCCAGTTCTGGCCAACCCTACACACCCCCAGTCCCCCTGGGCATCCCCTGTCATGGCACTTGTCACACAAGGCTGCCAGTTTTTGTCTCTCGGTCTGTCCTTCCTGCTTGGAGTAGATCTCTCTCCCAGATGCTTGGATGACAGGCCAATGAATGGTGTTGGGATCTTTTGTCCCAGAACAGCGGGTGTCCCTAAAAACCCTGATGAGCAGGGGGAGTCTCTGTCCCTCTGTGTGCCCCCAGCCTGGCTGGAACCTAGTGTCCAGGACAAGGGACTTGGGAGTCCTCCGGTAGTTTCTTTGAGTTCTTTCATTTTTTAAAATTTAAATTCAATTAGCCAACTTATCATACATCATTAGTTTCAGATGTAATGTTAAATAATATATCAAATGTGTATAACACCAAATGCTCATTGCATCACATGCCTTCCTTAATGCCCATCATCCAGTTACCCTCTCCCCACCATCCAGCAACCCTCAGTTTGTTGCTATAGTTAAGAGTCTATCATGTTTTTTTCCCCATCTCTGATGACTTCCCATTCTGTTTCCCCTTCCTTTCCCTATGGTTCTCTGCCCTGTTTCTGATATTTTACATATGAGTGAAACCATATGATAATTGTGTTTCTTTCATTGACATGTTTTACTCTGCATAATATCATCCAGACCCATCCAGGTTGATGTGATGGTAAGTATTCATCCTTTCTGATGGCTGAGTAATATTCAATAATATTGAATATATTCAATATTCAATAATATTCAGTATATCCAATAATATTCAGTATATTCAGTAATATATTCAATAATATTGAATATATGAACTACATCTGTTTTATCCACTCCTCTGTCCATAGATATCTGGGTCCTTTCCATAGTTTAGCTATAGTAGATATTTTTGTAATGAGCACTGGGGTGCAGGTGCCAGTTCTTTTCACTACATCTCTTTTTTGTGGTAAAAGCCCTGTAGTGCAATTGCTGTGTTTTAGGGTAACTTTACTTTTAACTTCTCTTTTTTTTTTTTAAAAAAGGAGTTCTGGTTCTTTTTTTTTTTTTTAATTTATTTATTTGCCAGAGAGAGAGAGAGCGAGCACAGGCAGACAGAGTGGCAGGCAGAGGGAGAAGCAGGCTCCCTGCCAAGCAAGGAGCCCGATGTGGGACTCGATCCCAGGACGCTGGGATCATGACCCGAGCCAAAGGCAGCCGCTTAACCAGCTGAGCCACCCAGGCGTCCCTACTTTTAACTTCTTGAGGAAACCCCGTACTGTTTTCCAGAGTGGATGTAACAGTATGCATTCCCACCAGGAGTGTAGGAGGGTTCTTCATTCTCTGCATCCTCACCAACATTTGTGGTTTCATGTCTTGTTAATTTTAGACATTCTTCCTGGTGTGATAGGACACTCAATGTGGTTTAATTTGCATTTCCCAGAAGCCATGTGATATGGAACATTTGTACATATATCTGATGGTTACATGTGTGTCATCATTGGAGAAATGTCTGTTCATATTTTCACCCATGTCTAGACCTTACATTGGGTTAAGGCCCTGAAGCCAGGAAGATACAATCAGCCAGAATTGTGGAGATCTTCACAAGGTCTGAGTTAAAATGGAGTTTTAGGATGGGTATCAAGCTCAGGGATTGTGTTCAGAGGGTGGATAAAAGTGTAGGTTCACTGACATTGTCTCAGGTTTGCATTCAGATTTCTCATGCTCTGAATCCAGTCTGGAGTAAAAAAGGGAGTTTCCTTTTGTGTGGCAGGCTGATCCTCTGGTTTTGCTGAAGTGTTCCCAATACCTGGGGCTTGGGAGCCAGCCCTCTACAGATGGACCTCTCAGAACTCCAAATAGGGTTATGGTTAGGACCTAGGAGCATGGAAGGTCTGAACTGCCAACCGTGTGGTGAGCATCTTGGAGGGCTGAGTTGAGGGCATGAATTAGGGTGAGTGTCCGGCTCAGAGTTTCAATCCATGAGCCCTTGAAAGTGGGAGTTCACTGAGATGGAAACAGATGCGCCTTCAGATTTCTCTGACTTACATACTTATTGGAGTCCATTATGGAAAGATTTCCTTCTGGGTGGGAGGCTGAGTCCTCTGGTATTGCTCAGGCATCCCCAAATCCTGGGGCTTTGGAGCCCACCCTTAAGGGATGGATACCTGAGAACCCAACCTAGGGATAGAGTTAGGGTCAAGGGACATTGCAGGCCCAAACAGCTGACAGTGTGTGTGGTTCCTAGAGGCTGGAATTAAGGATGAGTGTTCCCGTTCAGGTCAGGCACAGGGTTTGTGGCCTAGAGGCCACTGAAAGTGGGGGTTTGCTGGGATAGGCTCAGATGGGCAGGCATTTTTTCCTGCTTTGAATACTTTCTAGAGGTCTACATGGCACACTTTCCTCCTATGTGTTAGGCTGGGTCCTGTGGTATGGCTAAGGTGACCCCAGTCCCTGGGGCAGGGGGCCAGGCCCCTAGGAATGGAATGCTCAGAACACAAACTAAGCTTCAGTTAGGGGTTAGGAGCATGGCAGGCCCAGTTTGCTGGCACTGAGGAGGGATCCCATGGGGCTGAATTGAGGGCAGGGGTCAGGTGGCACAACAGGCTTCAGGTTTGTGGCCAGGGGGCCACTGAAGGAGGGTGGTGTGCTCAGTTTCATGCAGTTTCTCCCACTCTGAGTGTTCTACTCAGCTTCAGATGGCATGGTTTCCTCCTGGGTGGTAGGCAGGCTGAGTGTCAGCCTCCGCGTTTGAGGCCCAATGGTGCGAAGAAGGTGGGGGATGGCCTCAAGTGGGACATGCAGGTTTCTCCCGCTCTCAGGATTTGGCACAGCTCCAAACAGCATGGTTTCCTCCTGCATGGTGGGCAGAGTCCTGGGGTGTCACTCAGGGATCTTTAATCTTGGGGGCTTGGGGTCAGGCCTCTTGGGATGGAAGCCTGAAAACCCAAATTAGGGATAGGGTTAGGGCCTAGGGGCATGGTAGACCTGATATGCCAGTGCTGAGGCAGGCGCCCTGGTGCGCTGAGTTGAGGTCGGGTGTCAGACGGCGCATTAGCCTCTGGGTTTGTGTCCAGGCGTTCGCATAACCTGGGGGTGACTTCAGGTGTGCATGGAAGTTTCTCCAGCTCTGAGGGTTCAGCGCAGCTCCAAACAGCGCAGTCAGGCCCTGCATGGCAGGCAGAGTCCCAGCATGAGTATCAGGAATCCTCAATCTGGCAGACTTAAGGACCAGGCCTCTGGGCGCAGAAGCCTGTACACCCCACCTAGGGTTAGGGTTAGGACCTAGGGGCATGGCAGGCGAGATCTGCCAGCACTGAGGCAACGATCCCCTTGGGGCTGAGTTGAGGGCATATGTCAGGCGGTGCCTCAGAATCCAGGTTTGTGGCCAGGGGGCTGCAGATAGAGGGGGGGTTAACTTTAATGGGGTAGGCAGGTTTCTCCCTCTCTGAGGGTTCTGTGCAGCTTCAAATGGCACAGCTTCCTACCACATGGGAGGCTGAATCCTGGAGTATCACTCAGGGGTCCTTAATGAAGCTGGTTTGGGGGCCAGGTCTTTTGGGATGGAAGCCTGAAAACCCAAACTAGGATTAGGGTTAGGGCCTAGGGGCATGGCAGGTTCAATCTGTCAGTGCTGAGGCAGGTTCCCTGGTGGGCTGAGTTGAGGGCACATGTCTGGAGGTGCATCAGATTCCAGGTTTGTGTCCAGGGGTTCCACAGAAGCTGGGGTGGCCTCAGGGGGTCATACAGGTTTCTCCCATTCTGAGGGTTCTGTGCAGCTCCAAGCAGCAGAGTTGTGCCCTCAGTGGGAGACAGAATTCTGGTGTGAGTCTCAGTGGTCCCCAATCTGGCTGGGTTGTGGGCCAGGCCTCTGGGCATGGTAGCTTGTATACCTCACCTAGGTTGAGGCTTAGGGCCTAGGGGCATGGCAGGCCTGATCTGCCATTTCTGAGGCATTCTCTGCTCAGGGCCAAGTTGAGGATTTGTCAATCATTGCATCAGAGTCCGTTTTTGTGGCCGGGGGGCCACCAAAGGTGGTGTTGGCTTTACGAGGGCTTGCAGGTTTCTCCCACTCTGAGAGTTTGTCACAGCTCCAAATGGTCTGGTTTGCAACCACATTGTGGGCTGAATTCTGGGGTGTTACTCAGAGGTCCTTAATCTGGGGGGCTTTGGGGCCAGGCCTTTAGGGTGGAATCCTACGTTTAGGGTTAGGGCCTAAGGGCATGGCAGGCCAGATCTGCTGGTGCTGAGGCGGGCTCCCTGGTGGGCTGAGTTGAGGGAGGGCATCATTCAGTGCCTCAGTCTCTGGGTTGGTGACCGTGGGGGCCACTGAAGGTAGGCGTGGCCTCAGGGAGGCATGCAGGTTTCTCCTGCTCTGAGGGTTGGGCGCAGCTCCAATGGCACAGTTTCCATCTGGGTAACAGGTGGATTCCTGGGGTGTGGCTCTGGGGTCCTCAATCTGGAGGTCTTGGGGGATAGGCCCCTGCATATGGAAGCCTGAAAACCCAACCTATGGTTAGGGTTAGGGTCTGGGGCATGGCAGGCCTGATCTGAAATCGTTGAGACCGGCACTCCAGGGGGCTGAGTAGAGTGAGGGTTTGGCCATGTTTGCACCTGGATTTTAGGCTGCTTTCTCATGGGGTTTGGGCCGAGACCACTTGAGATCATGGGCCAGGCCCAGGTGGCTGCTCTGAAGGTCCATGCTGCCAGAAGCTGTTTCACTGGGGGATTTTCTGGCCAATTCTCACGAGCTTTATGCCCGAATGGATATTGAATTGGGCAAGAAGCTCATGAGAATTTGCTGGCATTGGGTGGCATTTGGGATGAACTCACACCTGCTGTTTAGAGTACTTTCTCCCTAGATGCATGTTGCGACCATCCAGGAACTTGGACTGGTCCCACACGCCTCCCCTGAAGGCCCCAGCTGACGGGAGATTTCCAGGGGTAGAGTTGAGGGAGGGTCTCAGGCTGAGAATGAGGCTCCATGTTTGTGGCCCATTTGGGTGCTGAAGGTGGGGGTGGCCTCAGGAGGGTATGAAGGTTTCTCCCCATCTGAGGGTTTTCTGCAGCTCAAAACAGTACTGTTTCCTCCTTTGTGGCAGTGGAGTCCTGGGGTGCAGCTCTGCGGTTCCCAAGTCTGGAGGACTTGGGGGCCAGGTCTCTGGGGATGTAAGCCTGAACACCCAACCTAGGGTTAGGTTTATGTCCTAGGAGCATGGCACACCCGTTCTGCCAGTGCTGAGGCTGACCACCCAGGGGACTGAGTAGAGGCCAGGATTGCCAGCGTTCTGGGGGCAATTATGAGCACGTGTGCATCTGGAGTTTAGAGCTCTTTCTGGCAAGGTTTGGATGCGACCCCTCGGTACAATGGCCCAGATCCATGCAGCTTCTCTGAGGGCTCCCGCCTCTGGATGCGAGTTCAAAGGAGGTTTCCGGCCAATTCACATGAGATTTCTGCCCAAATCTATATTGATTTGGGCAGAAATTTTGTGAGAATTGGCCAGCATTGTGGAACTATTGTGGTCACGCATGCTCCTAGTGTTTGGTTGCTTTGTTGCTAGGTTCGCAGCCACCCATGACCATGGACTGGGCCCACACGGGTCTCTGAGAGCCCACACTGATGAGGGCAGAGTTGAGGATGGGGGTCAGAGTGAACACCAGGCACTGGTTTTGTGGCCTGTGAGGGCTCTGAAAGTGGTGGTGGCCTCAGGAGGCATGCAGTTTTCTCCTGCTCTGAGGGTTTTGCGCAGCTCCAAAAGTCACAGTCTCATCCTGGGTGGCAAGTATAGTCCTGTGGTCTGTCTCAGCGGTCCCCAGTCTGGAGGGACAGTGCCACTGTGGCTTGAGACCTGTGAGGCATTGTGAGCTGCATTAGGAGACTCATGCCAGTTCATGAATCACAGATGAGATTGACTCGGTGTGTGTTTTGAACATAGAATGTGTTCCTTCATCTAACAGTGTTTATTCCACTGGGCCTAGGCTGTGGTGGAATGGCCGGCATCTAGATTATGTGGCTGTTTGAGGTCAGATAGTCACTTGGATGATGTCTTTTCCTTTGTCAAAGGTGATGTATCCTAATGGATTCATCTTTCCATCCAGAGAGTTCCAGTGAGAGCAGAGGGAACATTCAAAATGATTCCGAGGAGGCTTGGATGATTTAAGATTTTATTTATTTATTTATTTGAGAGAGAATGAGTGAGAGAGAGCATGAGAGAGGAGAAGGTCAGAAGGAGAAGCAGACTCCCCAAGGAGCTGGGAGCCCGATGCGGGACTCAATCCTGGAAGTCCAGGATCATGACCGGAGCCGAAGGCAGTCGCTCAACCAACTGAGCCACCCAGGCACTCGGATGATTTAAAAGGGAAGCTTGACCTTCTAGTTTCACTAAATGGACCATCATATAGTTGGACAGCGGTATTTTCTCTGCAGTTTCATGGGTAGTGAAGTCAGAAGGAGAGTCTTTGGGAATACCCTGGGATAGAGGCATTCTGGTGGCTTCAAGGGGCTTGGCGTCAGGAACCCTGGGGTGAATTTCTGGGGCTGCTTGCCTGACACTCGGTGAGTCAGGTTATCCCACAGGTTTTCCATTTCATCCTAAGGAATTGCAGGCAGGTAACATTCTGCTTAAAGCAGAACCGTCCTGCACTGTCGGTGGACATGCAGGTTGTTGCAGCCTCTTTGGAAAAGAGTATGGTGGTTCCTCCAAAAGCTAAAATCTGAACAACCCTAGGACCCAGCAATTGCACTCCTATGTATTTATCCAAAGGACACAAAAATGCACATTCAGTGGGGGTACAAGAACCGTGATGTTTACAGCAGCATTATCAACGATAGCAAAACAATGGAGGGAGTCCCAATGTCCATTCCCTGATGAATGGAGAAAGAAGATGTGAGAGATCTATCTATCTATCATCTATCTATCTATCTATCTATCCAAAGGAATAGGGCCCAGCCTCAAAAAGAATGAAATCTTGCCATCAGCAAGGATGTGTAAGGATCTAGAGTGGATTAAAATAAGCAAAATCAGTAAGAAAAGACCAATGGCCTATGATTTGACTCCTATGGAATTTCAGAAAGAAAACAGATGAATATAGTGAGGAGAGAAAGATAGGCCAATGAGGGAACAGTCTCAGCCTTAGAGCACAAACAGGGTTGCTAGAGGGCAGGAGTGGGGGGGGGGAAGGGTTCAATGGGTGACGGCTATTAGGGAGATTACTTGTTGTGATGAGCTCTGGGTGTTCTATGCAGGTGAGGAATCATGAAGTCCTACCCCTGAAGCAAAGGAATGAACACTGCATGGAAACAAATTGGAATTGAAGTCAAGGAAGGAAAGAAGACGACCATGTTATAATTCATGAAAGAAGACGACCATGTTATACTTCATGAGGAGTGAGGTAAAAGTGGAGGGATTTTCGTTCTCCTGTTCTGTCAATGATCATTTTCAAACACACTATGGTATGATACACTAGTTTCTGTTTGCATAAGGAGTCCTCAGAAAGCTTCCAGGAAGATTCAGATGTTATAGCATGTCCATGTTCCATTGATATGTTCCTTTCAGTCTGCCCAGGTACAAAGGTAAGTGGAGAGAAATAGGGCAGAAGAGGAAAGGAGGTGTTAAGCACTCAGGAGGTAGCCTTCCCCCTTTCCCATGAATGCCTGGGCCAGTGTAAATTGAGAAGAAGGAGGGGGGATCCCAGAGCTTTGCCGCAGACAGGGGAGTTCTAGGTATGCCTAGAGCTGGCAGGGTTGCTGAGGAGAGATGAGCTAGTGGCGTGGCAGGCCAGAACTGCTGGTGCGGAGGTGGGTTTCCCGAGGGACTGGGTTGAGGATGGGGGTCAGGCAGTGCATCAGGCTCTGGGTTTGTAACTGGGGAGCTGCACAACATGGGGGAGTTCTCATGTGGCCATGCAGGTTTCTCCAGATCTGAGGGTTCTGCACAGCTGCAAATGGACTGGTTTCCTGCTGGGTGGCAGGCAGACTCCTACAGTGTAGCTCCAGGGCTCCCAATCTAGAGGGCTTGGGGGACAGACCCCTGGGGAAGGAAGCCTGAAAACGCAACTTAGGGTTAGGTTTAGGGCCTAGGGGCATGGCAGATCTGATCTGCCAGTGTTGAGGCAGGCTCCATGGTAGGCTGAGTTGAAGGTGGGCATCAGGTGGCACGTCAGACTCTGGGTTTGTGTCCAGGGATGCTGCAGAAGCTGAGGGTGCCTCAGGCGACATGCAGGGTTCTCCTGCTCTGAGGGTTCTGCACAACTCCAAATGGAGATGTTTCACTCTGGGCAGCTGGTGGAGTCCTGGGGTTGAGTCTCAAGGGTCCCCAATCTGGCGGGCTTAGGGGCCAGTCCTCTGGGCATGGAAGCCTGTACATCACACCTAGGGTTAGGTTTAGGGCCTTGGGGCATGGCAGGCCTGGTCTTCTGGTGAGGAGGTGGGCTCTCTGCTGGGCTGACTTGGGGGCAGGCATCAGGCAGCATGTCAGAGTCTGGGTTTGTGTCCAGGGGCTGTAGAAGTGGGGGTGTAGAAGCTGGGGGTGGCCTCGGGGTGACATGCAGGTTTCTCCTTGTCTGAGGGTACTGCGCAGCTACCGATGGCATGGTTTCCTTCCGCGTGGTGGGCGCAGTCCTGAGGTGTTGCTCAGGTGTCCTTAATCCGTGGGGCTTGGGGGCCAGGACTTTTGGATGGAAGCATGAAAACCCAAACTAGGGTTAGGGTTAGGGCCAAGGGGAATGGCAGGCCCGATCTGCTGGCACTGAGGCGGGATCCCTGGGGGGCTGAGACAAGGACAAGGGTCAGGCGGGGAGTCAGAGTCCAGTTTGAGGGAAGGGGTCTGGCTGAGGGTCAGCCTTCATGTTTGTGGCCCGCTGGAGAGCTGAAGGTGGGGTGTGGCCTCGGTGGGGGGCATGCAGGTTTCTCCTGCTCTGAGGCTTTTGGTCAGCTTGTAATGGCACGGTTTCCTGCTGGTGGCAGGCGGAGGCCTGGGGTCCTCAATCTGGAGGGATTGGGGGCCAGTTCTATGGGGACAGAAGCCTGAGAACCCACCCTATGTTTACCGTTACGGCCTAGGGGAATGACAGGCCTGATCAGACAACTCTGAGGCGGGATCCCCAGAGGGGGGGTGACTTGAGGATGAGGGTCAAGTGGCGTGTGAGACTCCAGGTTCTGGGGATGGGGGCGGGCCACCAGAGGTGGGGGTGGCCTCAGGGATGCATGCGGTTTTCTTCCAGTCTGAGGGTTCTGTGCAGCTCCAAAGGCCATGGTATCATACCTTCAGGGTGGCAGGCGGACTCCTGGGGTGTGGCTCCGGGGTCCCCAATCTGGAGCACTCAGGGGACAGGTCCCAGGGTCCGAAGCCTGAAAATCCAAAGGAGGCTTAGGGTGAGGGCCTAGGGGCCTGGCAGGCCCGATCCAACAGCGCTGGGGCAGGCATCCCATGGGATTGAATAGCAGGAGGGGTAGGCTGCGCATGGCCCTGGCTCATAGAGGGCTATATCGCAGGGTTCAGGCCACGACTATTTGGGATTCAAGGGCAGGCCCAGGCGGCAGCCCTGTGGCATCCCGCGCCACTGCCAGCTAGTTTGCTGGGGGTTTTCTGAACAATTCTCATGAGCTTTCTGCCTAAATCAATATCAATTTGAGCAGAAAGCTTATGAGAATTGGCCAGTGTTGGGTGGCGATTTGGGCTGTGCTGGTGCCCACGGTCTAGAGCAGTTTCTCGATAGGTGTGTGTCCTGGCCATCCGGGAACACTGGCTGGGTCCACGTGGCTCCCCCAAGGGCCCCCACCCAGTGGGGCTTTCCTGGGGCTGTGCTTAGTCAGGGTGGCTTGCTGAACATCAGCCTCCATGTTTGTGGGCTGGTAGGGCAATGAAAGTTGGGGTGGCCTCAGGGAGTCATGCAGGTTTCTCCTGCTCTGTGGGTTTTGTGCAGTTCCAAATAGCATGGTTTCCTCCTGGGTGGCAGTCGGAGTCCTGGGTTGTGGCTCAGGGTTCCCCAATCTGGAGGGCTTGGGGCCAGGTTTCTGGGGATGGAAGCCTCAAAAGCCAAACTATGGTTAAGGTTAGGGCCTAGGAGCATGGCAGGCCCGATCTTTCGGCACTGAGGCAGGATCACCATTTGGCTGAGTCAAGGATGGGTGACAGGCGGTGTGTCACGCTCTGTGTTTTGTGACTAATGGGGCCCCCAGAGGTAGGGGTGGACTCAGGGAGGCATGTGGCTTTCTCCCAGTCTGAGGGTTTTGAGCAACTCTGAATGGCATGGTTTTCTCCTGGGTTTCAGGTATACTCCTGCAGTGTGGCTCAGGCATCCCCAATCTTGGGGGCTTGGGGGACAGGCCCCTGGGGACGGGAGTGTCAAAAGCAAACTGAGGGTTAGTATGAGGGCCTAGGGGCCTGGCAGGCCTGAACTTCCAGCGCCGGGGTCGGCACCCCAGGGGAGTGAGTAGCGGGAGGGATTGGCCACCCATATGCCTTGCTCGTAGGGGGCTATCTCTCAGGGTTTAGGCTGCGACCTTCGGGACCCTGGACCAGGCCCAGGCAGCAGCCATGTGGGCCCGTGCTGCCAGAAGCAAGTTCACCGGTTTTTTTGTGTGCAATTCTCATAAGCTTTCTGCCCAAATTGATATCGTGGTTGGGCAGAGAGTTGGGCCATGGTGGCACCCATGGTCTACAGCTCTTTCTTGCTTGGTGGGTTTCGCACCCATCCTGGAACATGGGCCAGGCCCACGCGGCTCCCCTGAGAGCCCCCATGCAGGGGAGCTTTCCAGGGGCAGATTTGAGGGAGGGTGTCTGGCTGAGTGTCACCCTCTGTGTTTGTTGCCCATTGGGGAGCTGATGGTGGGGGTGGCTTCAGGGGGGATATGCAGGTATCTCCTGCTCTGAAAGTTTTGTACAGCTACGAATGGCATGGTTTCCTCCTGGGTGGCAGGCATAGTCCTGGGGTGGGCTCAGGGGTCCCCAACCTGAAGGGCTTGGGGGCCAAGTCTCTGGGGACAGAAGTCTGAAAACCAAAGTAAGGTTAGGGTTAGGGCCTAGGGGCATGGTAGGCCCAATCTGGTGGCACTGAGGTGGGATCCCGGGGGTGCTGAGTCAAGGATGGGGGTTAGGCAGTGCATCAGGCTCCAGTTTTTGTGGCCAGGGGTGGCCGCCAGAGGTGGAGTTAGCCTCAGGGAGGCATGTGGATTTCTCCAGGTCTGAGGGTTCTGCACAGGTCCAAATGGCACAGTTTCCTCTTGGGTGGCAGGTGGACTCCTGGGTTGTGGCTCTGGGGTCCCCAATCTTGAGGGCTTGGGGGACAGGCTCCTGGGGATAGAAGGCTGAAAACCAAACTGAGCTATGGGGCCAGGGCCTAGGGGCATGACAGATCTGATCTGCCAGTGCCAGGGCGGGCATCCCATGGGGCTGAGTAGCAAGGAGTGGTTGACCCACATGCACTTGCCTCGCAGAGGGTTTTCTCTCAGGGTTTGGTCGGACCACCCGGGACTCTGGCTCAGGCCTTGGCGGCGGCCCAGCCTGCCCATGTTACCCAAGCAAGGTCTCCTGGAGTTTTCCTGCCAATTCTGACAATTTCTCTGCCCAAATTGATATTGATTTGGACATAAATCTTGTGAGAATTGACCAGCATGGGCGGCTTTATGGGCTGCACATGTGGCTTGGTCTAGAGCACTTTCTCGCTAGGTGCATGTCACGGCCATATGGGAACACAGGCTGGTCCCATATGGCTCCACCGAGTGCCCCCACCAGGGGAGCATCCCAGGGGCAGAGTTGAGGTAGGGGGTAAGGCTGAGCATCAGCCTCCATGTTTGTGGCCTGGTGGGGTGATGGATGTGGGTGGCCTTGGCAGGGCATGCAGGTTTTCTTCCACTCTGAGGGTTTTGGGAAGCCCTGAACAGCAGTTTCCTCCTGGGTGGCAATGGAGTCCTGGGGTGTGGTTCAGGGGTCCTCAATCTGGAGGGCATGGGGGCCAGGTCTCTGGGGACAGAAGCCTGAAAAACCAACCTAGGGTAGGGTCAGGGCCTAGGGGCATGGCAGGCGCGATATGCTGGCACAAAGGTGAGATTCCCAAGAGGGTGAATCGAGGATGGTGGTTAGGCTGTGCATCAGTCGCCAGGTTTTGTGGCCAGAGGGCTGCCACAGGTGGGTGTGGCCCGAGGTTGGAATGCAGGTTTCTCCCTGTCTGAGGGTTCTGCACAGCTCCGAAAGGCACAGCTGTCCTCCTGGGTGGCAGGCGGTCTCCTGGGGTGTGTCTTCAGTATTCCTAATCTGGAGGGCTCAGGAGCAGGCCCCTGGGGATGGAAGCCTGAAAACCCAACTGAGCATTAGGGTGAGGGCCTGGGGACATGGCAGGCCCGATCTGCCAGCGCCGGGGTGGGCACACCAGGGGGCTGAGTAGCTGGAGGGGTTGGCCGCATGTGCACCTGGCTTGTAGATGGCTTTCTCGCAGGGTTCGGGCTGCACTACTCCAGACCCCATGCAAGGCCCAGACAATTGCCCTGTGGCTCCGAGCCACCGGCAGAAAGTTTTCTGGGGGGTTTTCCAGCCAATTCTCACAAGCTTTCTGTTCAAATCGATATCAATTTGGCATAGAGCTTATGAGAATTGGTTATTGTTGGGTGGCAATTCGGGCCACACTGGCACCCGCAGTCTAGAGCACTTTCTCATTAGGTGCTTGTAGTGGACATCTTGGAAACAGGGGCCAGGACCATGAGGCTCCCTTGAGAGCCCCCGCATAGGGGGTTTTCCATGGGCACAGTTGAGGCAGGGGTTCTGCCTAAGCATCAGGCTCCATGTTTGTGGCTCAGCTGGGTGCTGAAGGTGGGGGTGGCCTCGGGGGGACATGAAGGTTTCTCCTGCTCTGAGGGTTTTGGGAGACTCCAAACATTACAGTTTCCTTCTGGGTGGCAGGCAGAGTCCTGTGGTGTGGCTCAGGGGTCCGCAATCTGGAGGGCTTCTGGGCCAGGTCTCTGGGGACAGAAGCCTGAAAATCTACTCAGCCTCCGTTTTTGTGGCCCAGTGGTGAATCAAAGGTGGGGGTGGACTGGGGGGGCATGCAGGTTTCTCCTGCTCTGAGGGTATCACACAGCTCCTAATGGCCCGGTTTCATCCTGGGGGGCAGGTGTACTCCTGCAGTGTGACTCTGGGGTCCCTGATGTGGAGGACTCAGGCGACTGGCCCCTGGAGATGGAAGCCTGAAAACCCAATCAAGGGTTAGGGCAAGGGCCTAGGGGCATCACAGATCTGATCTGCCAGTGCCAGGGTGCCCACTTCAGAGGTGGAGTAGCGGGAGTGGTTGGCATCATGTGCACCTGCTTCACAGAGGGCTTTTTTGCAGGGTTTGGACCACAACTACCTGGGACCCGGGCCAGGCTCAGGCAGTGGCCCTGCCAGCTCATGCTGATGAATGCAAGTTTGCCAGGTTTTTCTGGCTAAATATGACATTGTTTCTGCCCAAATTGATATCGATTTGGGCAGAAAGTTGTGAGAATTGGCCAGCATTGGGCAGTGATTCAGGCCATGCTGGCGCATGCAGTCTAGAGCTCTTTCTCGCTCTGTGTGTGTCATGGCCATCCGGGTACATGGGTTGGGCCCATGCGGCTCCCATCAGGGCCCCCATGCAGGGGATCTTTCCGCAGGCAGAGTTGAGGGAGGGGGGTCCAGCTGAGCACCAGCCTGCATGTTTGTGGTCTGGTGGGGAGCCAAATGTGGGGGTGGGCCTCAGGGGGGTATGCAGGTTTCTCCCACTCTGAGGGTTTTGCACAGCTCCAAGCAGCACGGTTCCCTCCTGGGTGGCAGGTGGAGTCCTGGGCTGTGGCTCCAGGATCCTCAATCTGGAGGGCTTGGGGGACAGGCCCTGGGGATGGAAGCCTGAAAACCCAACTGAGGGTTAGGGCCAGGGCCTAGGGGCTTGGCAGACCCAATTCACCAGTCCTGGGGCAGGCACCCCAGGGGCCTGAATAATGGGAGGCATTTACCTTGCATGTACCTGCCTTGTAGAGGGCTTTCTTGCAGGGTTTGGGCCATGGCCACTCAGGACCTGAGGCTAGGCCCAGGCAGAGGTCCTGCAGACATGTGCCACAGGAAGTGAGTTCACCCAGGGTTTCCTGGCCAATTCTCAGGAGCTTTCTACCCAAATTGATATCGATTTGGGAAGAAAGGTCAGAAGAATGGGCCGGCATTGGGTGGTGACTTGGGTCACGCTGGCGCCCAAGGTCTAGAGCACTTTCTCACTAGGTGCATGTCACGGCCATCAGGGAACATGGGCTGGGCCCACGTGGCTCCCCCGAAGGCCCCCGTGCAGGGAGCTTTCCAGGAGCAGAGTTGATGGAAGGTGTCCAGCTGAGTGTCAGCCTCCATGTTTTCGGCCTGGTGGGGCACCGAAGGTGGGGTTAGCCTCTGGGGGGACATGAAGGTTACTCCCACTCTGAGGGTTTTGCATAGCTCTGAATGGCATGGTTTCCTCCTGGGTGGTAGGCAGAATCCTGGGGTGTGGCTCAGGGGTCCCCAATCTGGAGGGCTTGGGAGCCAGGTATCTGGGGACAGAAGCCTGAAAAGCCAACCTGGGGTTAGGGTTAGGGCCTAGGGTCATGGCAGGACCGATCTGCCGGTGCCATGGTGGGATCCCTGGGTGGCTGAGTTGAGGATGGGGTCCATTGGCACATCAGGCTCTGGGTTTTTCAGTCGGGGCAGGGGGTGTGCCAGAGGTGGGGGTGGCTTCAGGGAAGCATGTGGATTTGTTCCATTCTGAGGACTCTGTGAAGGTGTGAATGGCACTGTTTCCTCCTTGGTGGCAGGTGGACTCCTGGGGTGTGGCTCTGGGGTCTACAATCTGGAGGGCTTGGGGGAAAGGCCCCTGGGACTGGAAGCCTGAAAACCCAACCTAGTTACAGCCAGGGCCTATGGGCATGGCAGGTCAAATCCACCAGTTTCGGAGCAGGCACCCCAGGGGACTGAGTAGCAGGAGGATTTGGCTTCATGTGCACCTGTCTTGTAGAGCATTTTCTCACCGGGTTCATGCCTAGACCACTCAGGACCCCAGGCCGGACCCAAGTGGAGGCCCTGCATCCATGTGCTACAGGAAACGAGTTCGCCGTGGGTTTTCTGACCAATTCTCACGAGCTTTCTGCCCAAATCAATATCAGTTTGGACATAAAGCTCGTGAGAATTGGCTGCATTGGGCAGCAATTCAGGCTGCACAGGTGCCTGTGATCTAGAGTGCTTTTTTGCCAGGTGCATGTCATGGCCATCAGAGAACATGGGTCGGGCCCAGGCAGCTCCCTCAAGGGACCCTGCACAGGGGAGCTTTCCCAGGGTAGAGTTGAGGGATGGGTTCCTGCTGAGCCTCAGCCTCCAAGTTTGCAGCCTGGTGGGGTGCCAAAGGTGTGGCTGGCCTCAGTGGGGGTATGCAGGTTTCTCCCACTCTGAGGGTTTTGCGCAACTCTGAAGGTATGGTTTCCTCCTTGGTGGCAGGCAGAGTCATGGGCTGTGGCTCAGGGGTCCCCTATCTGGAGGACTCGAGGTACATGGCCCTGGGGATGGAAGCCTGAAAACCCAACAGAGGGCTAGGGCCAAGGCCTAGGGGTATGGCAGGCCTGATCTGCCAGCACCAGGGTGGGCACCTGAGGGGGTTGAGTAGTGGAAGGCATTGTCCTCAAGTGTGCCTGGCTCGTAGAGGGCTTTCTCACAGGATTAGGTCTGCAACCACTTGGGACCCCAGGCTAGGCACAGGCGGAGGCCCTGCAGACATGCAACACAGGAAGCAAGTTTGCTGCGGGTTTCCCAGCCAACACTCAGGAGATTTCTGCCCAAATCATAGGTGCATGTTGTGGCCATCTGGGAACATGGGCAGGGCCCACACGGCTCCCCGTTGGCCCCCACACAGGGGAGGTTTCCCAGGGGCAGAGTTAAGGGAGGGGGTACAGCTGGGCATCAGCCTCCATGTTTGGGGCCTGGTAGGGGACTGAAGGTAGGGGGTGGCCTCAGGGGGCCATGCAGGTTAATCCCACTCTGAGGGTTTTGCGCAGCTCCAAATGGCACAGTTTCTACCTGGATGGCAGGTGGAATCATGGGTTGTAGCTCAGGGGTCCCCAATCTGGAGGACTCAAGGGACAGGCCCCAGGGGATGGAAGCCTGAAAACCCAACAGAGGGTTAGGGCTAGGGCCTAGGGGCATGGCAGACCAGACCTTCCAGTGCTTGGTTGGGTATCCCATGGGGCTGAGTAGTGGGAGGCATTGGCCTTGCATGCGCCTGGATAGTAGAGGGCTTTCTTGCAGGGTTGGGGATTCTACCACTCAGGATCACAGGCTAGGCCCAGGCAGAGGCCCTGCAGACATGCACTTCTGGAATCAAGTTCACCGGGGTTTTCCCGGCTAGTTCTCAAGAGCTTTCTGCCCAAATTGATATTGATTTATGCAGAAAGCTCATAAGAATTTGCTGGCGTTGGGTGGCAATTCTGGCCGCCCTGGCACCCGGGTCTAGAGCACTTTCTTGCTAGGTGTGTGACATGGCCATCTGGGAACATGAGCCGGGCCCACGTGGCTCCCCCGAGGGCTCCAGTGCAGGGAGCTTTCCAGGGGCAGAGTTAAGCAGTGGGTACGACTGGGCATCAACCTCTGTGTTTCTGGCCCAGTGTTGAGCCGAATGTGGATGGCCTCATGGGGGGCATGCCCTTTTCTCCCGCTCTGAGGGTTGTTTGCAGCTTCAGATGGTATGGTTTCTGTCTGGGTGGTAGGTGGAGTAATGGGGTGTGGTTCAGGGGCCCCCTATCTGGAGGACTCGAGGGACAGGCCCCTGGGAACAGAAGGCTGAAAACCCAAATGTTAGGGTGAGGGCATAGGGGCATGGCAGATCTGATCCCCCAGAGCCGGTTCGGACACCCTGGGGGACTAAGTAGTGGGAGGCATTGACCTCGAGTGCACCTGGGTTGTAGAGGGCTTTCTTGCATGGTTCTGGCCGTGACCAGACCCTGGGCCAGGGCCAGGTGGTGGCCTTGTGGACCCACGCTGCTGGTATCGAGTTCACCAGGGGTTTTCCAGCCAATTCTCAAGAGCTTTCTGCCCAAATCGATATAGATTTGGGCAGAAAGCTCTTGAGAATTGTGTGGTGTTGGGTGGCAATTCAGGCCGCGATGGCACCCGCGGTCTTGAGTGCTTTTTTGCCAGGTGCTTGTCCTGGCCATCTGGGAACATGGGCCAGGCTCCCACGAGGGCCCCTGTGCAAGAGAGCTTTCTGGGGGCAGAGTTGAGGTAGGCGTTCTGTCTGAGCGTCAGCCTCTGTGCTTGTGGTCTGGTGGGGAGCTGAAGGTGGGGGTTGCCTCAGGGGTGGCATGCAGGTTTCTCCCACTCTGAGGATTTTGTGCAGCTCCAAACAGCATGGTTTTCTCCTGGGTAGCAGGCAGAGTCATGGGGTATGGATCAGGGGTCCCCAATCTGAGGGCTCAAGGGAAAGGGCCCTGGGGATGGAAGACTGAAAACCCAACTGAGAGTTAGGGCCAGGGCCTAGGGGCATGGCAGTCCTGATTTGCCTGCGCCGGGGTGGACACTACTGGGGGCTGAGTAGCAGGAGGCGTTGGTTTTGTGTATACCTTACTCGTAGATGGTTTTCTCGCAGGGTTCGGGCCATGACCACTTGGCACCCTGGGCCAGGACCAGGCAGCAGCCCTGCGCACCTGAGCCTTCGGGAGCGAGTTCACCAGGGGTCTTCTGGCCAGTTAGCATGAGATTTCTGGGCAGAAAATTAATGAGAATTGGCTAGCGTTTGGCAGTGATTCGGGCTGCGCTGGTGCCCGTAGTCTAGAGCGCTTCTCACTAGGTGCGTGTAGCGGCCATCCAGGAACGCGGGTCAGGCCCCCACGCTGGGGAGCTCTCTGGGGTCAGAGTTGAGGGAGGGGTTCCGGCTGAGCGTCAGCCTCCCTGTTTGCAGCCTGGTGGGGTGCCAAACGTAGGGGTGACCTCAATGGGGCCATGCAGGTTTCTCCCGCTCTGAGGGTTTTGTGCAGCTTCAGTAGCATGGTTTCCTCCTGGGTGGCAGGCAGAGTCATGGGGTGTGGCTCAGGGGTCCATAATTTGGGGGGCTTGGTGACCAGGCCCCTCATAATGGAAGCCTGAAAACCCAAACTAGGGTTAGGGTTAGGGCCTAGGGGCATGGCATGACCGATCTCCCAGCACTGAAGCGGTCTCCCCTCAGGGCTTAGTTGAGGGCATGCATCCAGCAGTGTGGCAGAATTTGGCTCAATGGCCAGGGGGGCGGCCATGGTTGGGATGGCTTAAGGGGGGCATGCATCTTTCTCCCCCTCCAAGGGCTCGGAGCAGCTCCAAATGGTACAGTTTCATACTGCATGGCTGGTGGAGCCCTGCAGTGTCACTCAGAGGTCTTTAATCTGGGGGGTTTGGGAGCCAAGCCCCTCAGAGTGGAAACCTGAACCCAAACTAGAGTTAGGGTTAGGGCCTAGGGGCAATACAGACCTGATCTGCCAGTGCTAAGACAGGCTCCCCTCAGGGCTGAGTTGAAGGCATGCGTCTGGTGCCAGGCAGAATCCAACTTTATGGCCAGGGGGTCTGCTGCTGGTGGGACTGGCTTTAGGGGGCACACAGGTTTCTCCTCCTCTAAGGGTTTGCAACAGCTCCATACTGCAAGGTTTTCTCCTGCGTGGTGGCTGGAGTCCTGGGTTCTTGCTCAGGGATCCTTAATCCAGGGGGCTTGGGGGCCTGGCCTCTTGGGATGGAAGCCTGAAAACCCAAACCAGGTTTAGGGTTAGGGTTAGGGCCTAGGGGCATGGCAGGGTCGATCTGCCAGTGCAGAGACTGGCTTCCTGGTGGCTGAGTTGAGGGTGGTTGGCAGATGGTGTATTGGAATTCTGGTTTGTGTCTAGGGGTTGCCAAATGCTGGGGGTGGCCCAGGGTCATACAGTTTTTTCCCTGCTCCGAGTTTTCTGCGCAGCTCCAAATGGCACAATTTCACCCTAGGCAGCTGGCAGTGTGCTGGCGTGAGTCTCAGGTGTCCCCAACCTGACAGGCGTGGGAGCCAGCCCTCTGGGCACAGAAGCCTGTACACCTGACCTAGGGTTAGGCTTAGGGCCTAGGGACATGGCAGGCCCAATCTGCCATTGCTGAGGCAGGATCCCCCATGGGCTGAGTCAAGGATGGGGATCAAGCAGTATGTCAATCTCTGGGGTTTGTTGCCATATGGGCCATGAGAGGTGAGGGTGGCCTCTGGAATGCATGTGGGTTTCTCCTGGTCTGAGGGTTCTGGGTAGCTCTGAACGGCATGGTTTTCTCCTGGATGGTAGGCAGAGTCCTTGGTTGTGGCTCCTAATCTGGTTGTGGTTCCCAATCTGGAGGGATTGTTGACCATGTCTCTGGGCACAGAAGCCTGAAAACACAACCCAGGGTTTGGGTTAGGGCTAAGGGGTATCCAGGCCCTACCTCCTGGTGCTGAGGCTGGATCCCCAGGGGCTGAGTTGGACATGGGTGTCAGGAAGCACATCAAGCTGTGAGTTTGTGACTGAGGGACCGTCGACGTTGGGGGTGTCCTCAGGGAGGCGTGTGGGTTTGTTCCATTCTGAGGGTTCTGCTCAGCTTTGAATGGTACAGTTTCCTCCTGGGTGTCAGGCGGACTCCTGGGGTGTGGCCCAGAGGTCCCCAATCTGGAGGGACAGTGCCAGTGTGGTTTTAGACCTGTGGAGGGTTTGGGAGCTGCATTAGGACTTTGGAAGGCCCAGCAGTGCCAAATCACGCCACTGGAGGGCGTGGTGAGCCGTGGTGCGAGAGACCCTGGAAGGCATGGCAATGCTGCTTGCCACCACTGGAGGCAGTGGCGAGCTGCCATGGGAAACACACCGGAAGAGGAGTCCGTGCAGCCTGCTGGCTCTGAGGGCAGTGGGGAGGTGCTGGGTGAGAGACCCTGAATGGTGAGGCACTACAGCTTGTTTTTACAGGACAGAGTGGTGAGCTGTATAGTCTCTGTTTCTCCAGGCTCAAGAGTGGTCATAAGAAACCCTGGAGCCGGGCCCCCACTCAGCATTGTGCCCTGTTTCCCCAGGTTTGCTGGTAATCTGCTGTCAGGATGGTTCAGGAGGGTCCTCTCAGTTGGGCTCTGGAGCTGGGGGAAACCAAACCCTACTCATGGTGCATTTGGAACGGAGGAATTGAGTGTTTGTTTGGAAGAGTATGTTTGTTTCTCCAAAAAGGACAAGGGCATTGGTTGGCTTTAGAAGAAAGTGAATGACCACTGAAGAAACAAGCATGTGTCTCTCCTTCCCCCAGGAATCGGAGCAGGTGTGCAGGCTTTAGGTGGGAGATGCCTGCTTATCCGCACCTGACAACCCTTCTTCATTCTGGCTCCAGGAGACCTGAAGTTTGGAAATCAGCATCTGAGTCAGTCATGCAGCTTGTCCCAGAACGTCAGTGTTCAGAGAAAACAGCAGGCCTGTGGGGCACAATGTCACATCCATGCCAGGATGGGAGGTAAAACTTCTCTTTCACCCCAAACCTCCTGGGCTTTTCTCTTGTCTCCAGTGGAGCTCACAAATGGCACACTGAACCAGCTGTAAGCAATCTAGTGTGGGTGCCAGAGTTCCTGAGTTTCTCTGCAGGGAGCACCTGGAAGGGATCTCATTTTCTCTGTTTATTTCTGGCTCACAAAGGTATTTGGAACATCTCTTTCCTAGGCAATCCCTTGGATTCGAAAGGGAAGATGAGACTGACTTGGTGTGTGTGTTGAACATAGAAAGTATTCCTTCATCTAACAGTGTTGATTCCATGGGTCCTAGGCTGTGGTGGAACGGCCGGCATCTAGAGTGAGGTGGCTGTCTGTGGTCTGATAGAGACTTGGATGATGGCTTCTCCTCTGTCCAAGGTGATGTATCCTAATGGATTCGTCTTTGCATCCAAAGAGTTCCAATGAGGGCAGAGGGAAAATTCAAAAGGATTCCAAGGAGCCTTGGACAATTTAAAAGGGATGCTTGTCTTCCTAGGCTCACTCAAACGGCTATATATGGTTGGACATGCTGTATTTTCTTTGCAGTTTCATGGGTGGTGAAGTCAGAAGGAGAGTCTTTGGGAATTTCCCTGGATAAAGGCATTCTGGTGGCTTTGAGGGACTTGGCATCAGGAACCCTGGGGTGAATTTCTGTGGCTGCTTGCCTGATGCCCGGTGAGTCAGGTTATCCCACAGGTTTTACATTTCCTCCTTAGGAAATTGCTGGCAGGGAATGTTCTGCTTAAAGTGGAACCCTTGTGGGCACCTGGGTGGCTCAGTGGGTTAAGCCATTGCCTTCGGCTCAGGTCATGATCCCAGGGTCCTGGGATCAAGCCCCAAATTGGGCTCTCTGCTCAGCGGGGAGCCTGCTTTGTCCTCTATCTCTGCCTGCCTCTCTGCCTACTTGTGATCTCTGTCTGTCAAATAAATAAATCTTAAAAAAAAAACCTGGAACCCTCCTACACTGTTGGTGGGCATGCAGGTTGTTGCAGCCACTCTGGAAAAGAATATGATGTGTCCTCCAAAAGCTAAGAACTGAACAACACTAAGATCCAGCAATTGCCCTCTTAGGTATTTCCCTAAAGGGCACAAAAATGCACATTCAGTGGGGTACAAGCACCGTGATATTTACAGCAGCATTATCAATGATAGCAAAACAATGGAGGGAGTCCAAATGTCCATTCCCTGATGATATATACATGTGTATGTGTATATATATATATATGTATATATATATAAATTTATATATACACACACACATATATAAATATATATATATACACACATACACATACACACACAAATATATATATATACATATATATGTATATATATATTTATACGTGTATGTGTGTGTGTGTGTATTCATTCTCCCACATCTTCTTAAAGGAATAGGAGCCAGGTTCAAAAAGGATGAAAGGATGAAATCTTACCATCTGCAAGGATGTGGATGGATCTACAGTGGATTTAGCTAAGTAAAATCAGTAAGAAATGACCAGTAGCCTATAACTTGACTTCTATGGAATTTCAGAAAGAAAACAGATGAACATAGTGAGGGGAGAAAGGCCAATGAGGAAACAGACTCTAACCTAGAGCACAAACCGAGGGTTGCTAGAGGGCAGGGGTGTGGGGGGAAGGGTTAAATGGGTGTCAGCTATTAGGGAAAGTACTTGCTGTGATGAGCTCTGGGTATTCTATGCAGGTGAGGAATCACAAAATCCTACCCCTGAAGGAGAGGAATGAACACTGCATGGAAACGAATTGGAATTTTAGTCAATGAAGAAAAGAAGAAGACCATGTTCTATTTCATGGAGACTGAGGTAAAACTGGAATGACTTTTGCTCTCCTGTTCTGTAGATGATCATTTTGAAACACTCTGTGGCAGGATACACTAGTTTCCTATTGCATAAGGACCCTCAGAAAGCTGCCATGAAAGATTTAGGTCTCAGAGCATGTACATGTTCCATTGATATGTTACTTTCAGTTTGCCCAGGTACAAAGGTAAGTGGAGAGAAATATGGCAGAAGAGGAAAGGAGGTGTTAAGCACTCAGGAGGTAGCCTTCCCATTTCTCATGAATGCCTGGGCCAGTGTAAATTGAGAAGAAGGAGGGGGGATCCCAGAGCTTTGCCGCAGACAGGGGAGTTCTAGGTATGCCTAGAGCTGGCAGGGTTGCTGAGGAGAGCTGAGCTAGTGGCGTGGTGGGTCCAAACTGCTGGTGCTGAGATGAGTTCCCCAAGGAGCTGAGTTGAAGATGGGGGTCAGGTGGTGCGTCAGGTTCTGGTTTTGTAGCCCCGGCTGTAGAACGTAGGGGAGTCCTCATGGGGGCATGCAGGTTTCTCTGGCTCTGAGGGTTCTGCACAGTTCCAAAGGGACTAGTTTCCTGCTGGGTGGCAGGTGGACTCCTACAGTGTGGCTCCAAGGTTACCAATCTAGAGAGCTTGGGGACAGACCCCTGGGGAAGGAAGCCTGAAAATGAAACATAGGGTTAGGATAATGGCGTTGGAGCATGGCAGGCCTGATCTGCTGACACTGAGATGGGATACCCTTGGAATTGAGTTGAGAGAATGCATCCTGCAATGCCGAAGAGTCAGGGTTTCTGGCCAGAGGGATGGCTGATGGTGGGGGTGGCTTTAGAGGGGCATGCTGGTTTCTCCCTCTCTGAGGGAACTGTGGAGCTCAAAATGGCATGGCTTCCCCCTGCATGGCAGTCAGGTTTCTGGCTTGTTACAGAGGGGTCCTGAATCTGGGGAGTTTGGGGGCCAGGCCTCTTGGGAGGGATGGAAGCCTGAAAATCCAAACTAGGGTTAAGATTAAGGCCTAGGGACATGGCAGGCCCGATCTGCTGGAATTGAGGCAGTCTCCTGGGTAGGCTGAATGGAGGGCAGGAATCAGGCAGGAGTTGGGGTCTGGGTTTGTGTCTGGGGGGGGGCAAAGAAGCTGGTGGTGTCTTCGGGGGGCATGCAGCTTTCTCCTGCTCTGAGGTTCCTGCACAGTTCCATATGGCACCATTTTGCCCTAGGAGACAGGCGGAGTGCTGGCGGGAGTCTCAGGCTTCCCCAGTCTGATGGGCTTGGGGTACAGGCCTCTGGGCACGAAGGCTGTACACACCACCTAGGGTTAGGGTTAGGGTTAGGGTTAGGGTCTAGGGTCATGGCAGGCCCAATACACCAGTGCTGAGATGGGCTCTCCTCAGGGCTGAGTTGAGGGCATGTGTCCAGTAGCTTGGCAGAAACTGGCTTTATGACCTGGGGTGCCGCCAGTCGTGGGGGTAGCTTTACGGGGACCTGAAGGTTTCTCCCCCTATGGTTATGGGTTAGGCATTTTGGTTATGGTTAGAGTTTAGGTATTAGGGTCAGGGTTAGATGGTTAGGTTAGGGTTAGTGTTAGGGTTAAGGTTTAGGGTTAGGGTTTATGGTTAGGGTAAGGGTTAGGGTTTATGGTGTAGGGTTTTTTTAGGGTTATGGGTTAGGGTTAGTGTTAGGCTTAGGGTTAGCTTTACGTCTTAGGGTGAAGCCTTGTCAGACATGCTAGCGCAGTTACCGGCTCACCCAAGGGGTGTGTTGAGTTCGGGACTCAGGCGTTTCCTCTGGCCCTGGCTTTTTGGACTGGAGTTGCAAAGATGGCAGGAATGTCATCAGGGGAATATGTCCGTGTCTTGGCTCTGCAGGTGTTAGGTTGTTCCGAATGAAATGGTCTGTTCCTGACTGCGAGGCTGAGTCCTGCCGGCAGTGTGATGCTTCCATCCATGGGAGGAATTGGGTGTCAGGCCCTGGGGTTCTTCGAGAATGTCAGGCCTGTTGTGCCAGTGTGGACTCAGGTTCTCTGGAGGGCTGAGTTGAGGGTATTGTTCTTGTTGCCCCTCAGGCTCAAGGATTGCAGTGTGGTGTCCTCGGACGGTGTGGGTGGCTTCAGGGGGCATGGAGGTTTCTCTGGCTAGGAGGGTTCTGCACTGGGCCATGTGGTCCAGTTTCCTGCAGACGGCCCTGTCCCCTGTGGCCATGTGCCTTTTCTCACTTGGGGCTTATCACGGCTACCCGCAAGGCACGCCAAGACGACACGGCCCACCCGGGGGCCCTGGGGGTGGGCTTTCCGGGAGCAAGGTTGAGGGTGGGGTTGTGGCAAAAATCCTCCGACTTTTCGGGATGCTGGGGCAGCAAAGGATGGCGCTGGCCTCGATGGGGGCACGACCGTTTCTCTGGCTCCGAGGCTTTGCGGCAGATCCGAAGGGCACCGTTTCCACTGGGGTGGCAGTGGGACTACTGATGCAGGACTCAGGGGTCCCCAGTTGGAGGGCCTGAGGAACAGGACCCTGGAAACAGAAGACTGAGAAAGCAGGCAAATGTTTGGGCCCGGGCATAGGGCCTTGGCAGGCCCATCTGCCAGCGCCATGGAGGGGAGTTCCGGAGGATGAGGAGCAGGGGATGTTGGCCTCGCCTGCACCTGACTCACGGAGGGCTTTCTGGCAGTGATCGAACCGCAACCACTCGGGATCCCAAGCCAGGCCTGGGGGCAGCCTGCAGACATGCGGTGCCCGAAGCGAGTTCGCTGGGCGTTTTCCGGCCAATTCTCACGAGCGTTCTGCCCAAATCAGCATCGATTTGGGGAGAATGCTCGTGACAATTGGCCTGTGTTGGATGGCCCTGCAGAAAGCCCTGTCCCCCATGGCCGAGGGGTCTTTCTCACTCGGGGCATGTTGGGGCCACCCAGAAATTGTGCTGGGATGACACAGCCCACCCAGGGGCCCTGGGGCAGGGTAGCTTTCCCGGAGCAGAGTTGAGGGAGGGGTTGTGGCTGGACATCCTCCTCGGACTTTGTGGGCCGCTGGGGCGCCGATAATTGGTGCCCCCTCAGTGGGGGCAGAAAGATTTCTCTCACTCCAAGGGTTTTCCGCAGCTCTGAAAGGCACCGTTTCTGCTTAAGTGGCCTGTGGCCTCATGGGGTTGGCCCAGAGGTCCCAATCTGGAGGGACATTGTCAGTGTAGCTTTAGACCTGTGGAGGGTTTGGGAGCTGCATTAGGAGTCTGTGGAAGGCTCATGTGTGCTGATTCATGCCATTGGAGGGTGTGGTGAGCTGTGGTGCCCGAGCATGGTAGGGTGCAATGCTGCTTGCTACCACTGGAGGCAGTGGTGGGCTGCCGTGGCAAACACACCACAAGAGGAGTATGTGCAGCCTGCTGGCTCTGAGAGCAGTAGTGAGGTGCTGGGCGAGAGCCCCGGAAACGTGAGGCAGTGAAGCTTGTTTTTACAGGACAGGATGTTGAGCTGAAGTCTCTGTTTCCCCAGGCTCTAGAGTGGTGGTAAGAATTGCTGGAGCCAGGCCCCTACTCAGTCAGCACTGTGCCCCGTTGCCCCAGGTTGGATGGGAATGTGCTGTTCAGGATGGTTCAGGAGGGTCCTCCTGGTGGGTGTTTGGAGCCGGGGGAACCTAACTCAACCCATGGTACCTTTGGAACCGAGGAGTTGAGTGTCTGTTTGGAAGAGTCTATTTGCTTCTCCAAAAAGGACAGGGGAATTGGCCAGCTTTAGAAGGAAGTGAATGACCACTGAAGAAACAAGCATGTGTCTCTCCTTCTCCCAGGAATTGGAGCAGGTGTGCAGGCTTTAGGTGGGAGATGCCTGCTTATCCGCACCTGACAACCCTTCTTCACTCTGGCTCCAGGAGACCTGAAGTTTGGAAATCAGCATCTGAATCCATCGTGCAGCTTGTCCCAGGACGTCAGTGTTCAGAGAAAACAGCAGGCCTGTGGGAGCACAGTGGCACATCCACGCCAACATGGGAGGTAAAACTTCTCTTTCACTCCAACCATCCTGGGTTTTCTCTCATCTCCAGTGGAACCAAAAAGTCACACGAACACAGCTGTGAGCAATGGGTAGTGGGTACTAGGGTTCCTGAGTTTCTCTGCAGGGAGCACCTGGCAGGGGATCTCATTTTCTCTGCTTATTTCTGGCTCACAAAGGTATTTGGAACATCTCTTTCCTAGGCAATCCCTTGGATTTGAAAAGGAAGATGAGATGGACTCAGTATGTCCTTGGGACCTAGAATGCATTCCTTCATCGAACAGTGTTGATTCCATGGGTCCTAGGCTGTGGTGGAATGGCCGGCATCTAGAGTGAGGTGGCTGTCTGTGGTTATATAAAGGCTTGTAGGATGGTTTCCCCTTTGTCCAAGGTGATGGATCCTAATGAACTTGTCTTTTTTACCCAAAGAGTTCTGATGAGGGCAGAGGGAACATTCAAAAGGATTCCAAGGAGCCTTGGACGATTGAAAAGGGAAGCTTGACTTTCTAGTTTCCCTCAGTGGACCATCAAGAGAGTTGGCCATGGCATCCTTTCTCTGCAGTTTCAGGGATGGTGAAGTCAGAAGGAGAGTCTTTGGGAATTCCCCTGGATAGAGGATTCTAATGGCTTCCCAGGGCCTGGCAACAGGAACCCTGGGGTGAATTTCTGAGGCTTCTTGCCGGATGCTGTCTGAGTCATGTCATCCTCCAGGTTTTCTGTTCCCTCCTTAGGAAATTGCTGGCAGGGAATGTTCTTCCAGCGGAACCCTCCTGCACTGTCGGTGGGCATGGGGGTTGTTGCAGCCACTCTGGAAAAGAGTAGGGTTGTTCCTTCAAAGCTAAGAACTGAACCACCCTAGAATCCAGCAGTTGTCCTCCTAGGTATTTCCCTAGAGGGCACAAAAATGCGCATTCAATAGGGTACAAGCACCGTGATATGGACGCCAGGATTATCAACCATAGCGAAATGATGGAGGGAGACCCCAATGTCCATTTGCTGATAAGAGAGATATAGCTATCTAACCTCCCACATATTCTTAATGGAATAGGAGCCAGGTTCAGAAAGAATGAAATCTTATCATTTGCAAGGATGTGGATGGATCTAGAGTGGACTTAGCTAAGCAAAATCAGTAAGAAATGACCAATAGCTTATAATTTGGCTTCTATGGAATTTCAGAAAGAAAACATGAACATAGTGAGGGGAGAAAGCTAGGTCAATGAGGAAAGAGACTCAAACTTAGAGCACCAACCGAACGTGGCTAGAGAGCAGGGGTGTGGAGGGGAAGGGTTCAATGGGTGACGGCTATTAGGGAGGGTATTTGTTGTTTTGAGTCTGGGTGTTCTGTGCAGGCAAGGAATCACGCAATCCTACCCCTGAAGCAAAGGAATGAACACTGCATAGAAACAAATTGGAATGGAAGTCAAGGAAGGAAAATAGAAGACCTTGTTCTACTTTATGAAGCGTGAGGTAAAAATGGAGTGATTTTTGCTCTCTTCTTCTCTTGATGATCATTTTCAAACACACTGTGGTAGGATACACTAGTTTTTGTTTGCATAAGGAGCCCTCAGAAATCTGCCAGGAAAAATCAGATGTGAGAGCATGTCCATGTTCTATGGATATGTACCTCCCAGTTGGCCCAGGTATAAAGGTAAGTGGAGAGAAATAGGGCAGAAGAGGAAAGGAGGTGTTAAGCAGTCAGGAGGTAGCCTTCCCCCTTTGTCAAGAAAGCCTTGGGCCGATGTCAGTTGAGAAGAAGGAGAGGGGATCCCAGAGCTTTGTGGCAGGCAGTGGAGTTCCAGGTCTGCCTAGAGCTGACAGGGGTCCCTAAGGATTGCTGAGGTAGTGGTGGCAGGCCCGAACTGCTGGTCTGGAGGTGGGTTCCCTGAGGAGCCGAGTTGGGGATGGTGGTCAGGCAACACATCAGGCTCTGGAGGGCTGGAGAATGTGGGGGAGTACTCATGGGGACACGCATTTTTTCACTGGCTTGGATGGTCCTGTGCAACTCCAAATGGACTGGTTACCTGCTGGGAGGCAGGTGGACTCCTACAGTGTGACTCCAGGGTTCTCAAGCTAGACAGTTTGAGGGACAGTCCCCTGTCCCTCAAAAGGAAGCCTGAAAACACAACTTAGGGTAAGGGTTATGACCTTGGGGAATGGCTGCTCTGATCTTCCTGGGCCGATGCAGGCTCTGCTGGGGGTTGAGTTGAGGAAATGCGTCCTGCAGTATAGCAGAATCTGGGTTTCTGGCCAGGGGGACTGCTGATGGTGGGGATGGTTTAGAAGGGAGAACAGGTTACTTCCGCACCAAAATCGGGACTGATTTGGGCAGAACACTCGTGAGAATAGGCCGGCGATGGAAGGACCTGGGCACCGCATTGTCCCCCATGGTGCCGAAAGGCACCGTTTGCACCAGGGTGGTAGGGAGACTCATGGCGTGGGACTGAGGGTTCCCCAGTTGGAGGCGCCAAGGGACAGGTCCCTGGAAGCAGAAGGCTGAGGGAGCAGGCCAGGGTTTGTACCTGGACCTCGGGGCAGGCTCAGGCCCACCTTCAGCACCAGGCAGTGGACTCCCTAAGTCTGAGGAGCAGGAGGCCCCGGCCTCGCCTGCACCTGACTCACGGAGCGCTTTCTGGCGGGGTTTGGACGCTACCCCTCGGGATCCCGGGTCAGGCCCAGGCGACATCCCCACAGTCATGAGGCACCCAAAGCGAGTTTGCTGGGTGATTTCTGGCCAGTTCTCACGAGCGGTCTGCCCAAATCGGGATCAATTTGGGCAGAACGCTTGTGAGAAATGGCCGGCATTGGGCATCCCTGCGGACCGCCCAGTTCCCCGTGGCCGAGGGCACTTTGTCGCTCGGGGCATGTCACGGAAACCCGGAAAACGCGCCGAGACGACGCGGCCCACCCGGGGGCGCCGGCGCAGGGGAGTTTTCCTGGAGCAGGGTTGAGGGATGGGTTGTGGCCGGGCTTCCTACTGCGACTTTTTGGGAGGCTGGGGCGCCCAAGGATGGGACCGGGCTCTGTAGGGGATTGCATGTTTCTCTCGCTCGAAGGCTTGCACGCAGCTCTGAAAGGCACCGTTTGCACTGGGGTGTTAGGGAGGCTCTTGGCACAGGACCAAGGGCTCCCCAGTTGGAGGCCCTGAGGGACAGGTCCCTGGAATCTGAAGGCTGATAGAGGAGGCCACGGTTCGTGCCTGGGCCTCGGGGAAGGCACAGGCCCACCTGCCAGTGCCAGTGAGTGGACCCCCAGAGGCTGAGGAGCAGGAGGTGTTGGGCTCGCCTGCGCCTGACTCAAGGAGCTCTTTTGGTGGGGTTCGGATGCCCCCCTTCGGGATCCTGGGCCGGGCCCAGGGGGCAGACTGGCAGATGTGCGGTGCCTGAATCAAGTTCGACGGGTGTTTTTCTGCCAATTCTCACGAGCATTCTGCCCACAGAGAGCCGGGTTTGGGCAGCCCTGTGGACTGCACTGTTCCCCCCGGGGGAGGGCCCTTTCTCACTTGGGGCATGTTGCGGACACCCGGAAAATGTGCCGAGATGATGCATCCCATCCGGGGGTGCAGGCGCAAGAGAACTCTCCCAGAGCCGAGGTGAGGGAGGGGTTGTGTCTGGGCGACCTCCTCCAACGTTTCTGATGGCTGGGGTGCCCTAGGATGTAGCTGGCCACTGCAGGGGATCACATGTTTCTCTAGCTTGAAGGCTTGTACGATGCTCTGAAAGGAACCATAGGCGCCGGGATGGTAGGGTGACTCGTGGCGCAGAACCCAGGATTCCCCAGAGGGAGGCCGCAAGGGACAGGTCCCTAGAAATGGAAGACTGAGACAGAAAGCCAGATTTAGAGCCCGGGCGTCGGTACAGGCTAGGAGCACTTGTCACCGCCAGGGAGTAGACCCCCGGAAGCTGAGGAGCAGGAGGCAACGGGCTCGCCTGCACCTGACTCACGGAGGCCAGGCCTGCGGACGGCCCTGTTCCCCGTGGACGAGGCCCCGTTCTCGCTCGGGGCATGGGGTGGACACAGGGAAAATGCGCCGAGACGACGCGGCCCACCCGGGGGCCCCGGCGAAGGGCAGCAATATCAAGGCAGAGTTGAGACAAGTGTTGTGACCGGACATCCGCCTCCAACTTTTTGGGTGGCAGGGGCACCCCCGGATGTGGCTGGCCTCTGCGGGGGAACGTGAGTCTCTCTCGCTCTGAGACTTGTCCGCCGCTCGGAAAGGCACCGTTGGTGCCCGGTGGGTAGGGAGAGACGTGGTGCGCCCCCCTGGTTCCCCAGTTGCAGGTCCCCAGGGACAGGTCCCTTGAAACAGAAGGCTGAGAGAGCAGGACTGGGTTCATTTTAGGGCTTTGGTTCAGGCCCGGTCTCACCTGCCGGCGCCAGGGAGGGGACCCGATGAGGCAGAGGACCCGGCGGCAACGGCCTCGCCTGAGCATGACTCACGGAGGGCTTTCGGGCGCCGTTCGGCCGCGACCCGTCGGGATCCAGGGCCAGGCCCTGGGGGCGGACCTGCAGACGTGTGGCGCCCGAAGCCGGTTCGCCGCGTGTTTTCCGGCCGATTCTCACGAGCGTTCTGCCCAAACCAGGATCGGTTTGGGCAGAACGGTCTTGAGAATCGGCCGGCGTTGGGCAGCCCTGCGGACCGCCCTGCTCCCCGTGGCCGAGGTGCCGTTCTCGCGCGGGGCCTGGGGCGGACACCGGGAAAACGCGCCAAGAGGATGCGGCCCACCCGGGTGCCCTGTCGCAGGGCAGCTTTCTCAGAGCAGAGTTGAGGCAGGCATTGGGGTCGGGCGTCCGCCTCCGACTTTTCGGGCGGCGGGGGCACCCCCGGAGGCGGCTGGCCTCTGCGGGGGAACGCGTGTCTCTCCCGCTCGGGGGCTTGTCCGTCGCTCGGTAGGGCCTCGTTGACGCCGGGCCAGTTGGGGGACTCGTGGCGCGCCACGCTGGCTTCCCCACTTGCAGGTCCCCGGGGACAGGTCCCTTGAAACGGAAGGCTGAGAGAGCAGGCCCGGGTTCGGGCCAGGGCTTCGGTTCAGGCCCGGCCCACCTGCTGGAGCCAGGGAGGGGACCCGCGGCCGCGGAGGAGCCGGCGGCGACGGCCTTGCCTGCGCCAGACTCACGGAGGGCTTTCGGGAGCCGTTCGGCTGCAACCCGTCTGGATCCAGGGCCAGGCCCTGGGGGCAGTCCTGCAGACATGCGGCAGCCGAAGCGGGTTCGTGGGGCGTTTTCCGACCGATTCTCAGGAGCGTTCTGCCCAAACCGGGATGGGTTTGGGCAGAACGCTCGTGAGAATCGGTCGGCGTTAGGCAGCCCTGCGGACCGCCCTGCTCCCCGTGGCCGAGGTGCCGTTCTTGCGCGGGGCCTGGGGTGGACACCGGGAAAACGCGCTGAGAGGACGAGGCCCACCCGTGTGCCCCGGCGCAGGGCAGCTTTCTCGGAGCAGAGTTGAGGCAGGCATTGGGGCCGGGCGTCCGCCTCCGACGTTTCGGGCGTCGGGGGTGCCCCCGGAGGAAGCTGGCTTCTGCGGGGGAACGCGGGTCTCTCCCGCTTGGGGGTTGTCCGCCTCTCGGTAGGGCCCCTTTGGCGCCGGGCTGGTCGGGGGACTCGAGGCGTGCCACCCTGGATTCCCCAGTTGCAGGTCCCCAGGGACAGGTCCCTTGAAATGGAAGGCTGAGAGAGCAGGCCCGGGTTCGGGCCAGGGCTTCGGTTCAGGCCTGGGCCCACCTGCCGGTGCCAGGGAGGGGACCCCTGGGCGCGGAGGAGCCGGGGGCGACGGCCTCACCTGCGCCAGACTCACGGAGGGCTTTCGGGCGCCGTTCGGCGGCGACCCGTCGGGATCCAGGGCCAGGCCCTGGGGGCGGACTTGTAGACGTGCGGTGCCCGAAGGAGGTTCATCGGGCGTTTTCCCGGCCGATTCTCACGAGCGTTCTGCCCAAACCGGGATCGGTTTGGGCAGAACGCTCGTGAGAATCGGCCGGCATTGGGCAACACTGCGGACTGGCCAGCTCCCCGTGGCCGAGCGCCCGTTATCGCTCGGGGCCTGGGGCGGATACCGGGAAAACGCACCGAGACGACGTGACCCATCCGGGGGCCCCGGCGCAGGCGAGCTTTCCCAGAGCCGAGTTGAGGCAGGCATTGGGGCCGGGCGCCCGCCTCTGACTTGTCGGGCGGCGGGGGAGCCCCCGGAGGAGGCTGGCCACTGTGGGGGAACGGTGGTCTGTCTCTCCCGCTTGGCGGCTTGTCCTCCGCTTGGAAGGGCCTCGTTGGCACCGGGCCGGTCGGGGGATTCATGGCGAGCCACCCTGGCTTCCCCAGTTGCAGGTCCCCAGGGACAGGTCCCTTGAAACGGAAGGCTGAGAGAGCAGGCCCGGGTTCGGGCCAGGGCTTCGGTTCAGGCCCGGGCCCACCTGCCGGCGCCAGGGAGGGGACCCGCGGCCGCGGAGGAGTCGGAGGCAATGGCCTCCCCTGCGCCAGACTCACGGAGGGCTTTCGGGTGCCGTTCGGCCGCGACCCGTCGGGATCCAGGGCCAGGCCCTGGGTGCGGACCTGCAGACGTGCGGCACCCGAAGCGGGTTCTCCGGGCGTTTTCCGGCCGATTCTCAGGAGCGTTCTGCCCAAACCGGAATCGGTTTTGGCAGAACGGTCTTGAGAATCGGCCGGTGTTGGGCAGCCCTTCGGACCGCCCTGCTCCGCGTTGCCGAGGGCCCGTTCTCGCTCGGGGCCTGGGGCGGACACCGGGAAAACGCGCCAAGACGACGTGGCCCACCCGGGGCCCCCGGCGCAGGGCAGCTTTCTCGGAGCAGAGTTGAGGCAGGCGTTTTGGCGGGGCGACCGCTTCCGAATTTTTGACTTTTCTATTGGCTGTGGTGGCAAGATATTCTGGGATGCAATTGGTAATAAAGCGAATATTAATTTCTGGTATTTACTGTGTCCAAGGTGCTGGCTTTGCACCTAGCAC
>PISX010021369.1:0-18611 GCA_004024625.1 Mellivora capensis
ATTTTGTCAAATGCTTTTTCTGCATCAATTGAGAGGACCATGTGGTTCTTCTCTCTTCTCTTATTGATTTGTTCTATCACATTGATTGATTTGCTAATGTTGAACTACCCTTGTAACCCAGGGATGAATCCCACCTGGTCATGGTGGATAATTTTTTTAATGTGCTGTTGGATCCTGTTTGCTAGGATCTTGTTGAGAACCTTAGCATCCATATTCATCAGTGATATTGGTCTGAAATTCTCCTTTTTGGTGGGGTCTTTGCCTGGTTTGGGGATCAGGGTAATGCTGGCTTCATAAAAAGGGTCTGGAAGTTTTCCTTCTGCTTCAATTTTTTGAAACAGCTTCAGGAGAATAGGTGTTATTTCTTCTTTGAAAATTTGTTAGAATTCCCCAGGGAATCCATCAGGTCCTGGGCTCTTGTTTTTTGGGAGGTTTTTGATCACTGCTTTAATCTCGTTACTAGATATCTGTCTATTCAGGTTGTCACTTTCTTCCTGGTTCAATATTGGGAGTTTATATTTTTCTAGGAATGCATCCATTTCATCCTAGTTGCTTAACTTATTGGCATATAACTGTTGATAATAGCTTCTGATGATTGTTTCTACTTCCTTGGTGTTAGTTGTGATCTCTCCCTTTTCACTCATAATTTTATTAATTTGAGCTTTCTCTCTTTTCTTTTGGATTAGTGTGGCCAATGGTTTATCGATCTTATTGATTCTTTCAAAAAAACCAACTTCTAGTTTCATTGATACGTTCTACTGTATCTCTGGTTTCTACCTCATTCATCTCTGCTTTAACCTTGATTATTTCCCTTCTTGTGCGTGGAGTTGGTTTAATTTGTTGTTCATTCTCCAGTTCTTTAAGGTGTAGAGACAGCTGTTGTATTCTGGATTTTTCAATTTTTTTGAGGGGATGCTTGGGTGGCTATGTATTTCCCCCTTAGGACTGCCTTTGCTGTATTCCATAGGTTTTGGACCGACGTGTCATCATTCTCATTGGTTTCCATGAATTGTTTAAGTTCTTCTTTGATCTCCTGGTTGATCCAAGCATTCTTAAGAAACGTGGTCTTTAGCTTCCAGGTGTTTGAATTCCTTCCAAAGTTTTCCTTGTGGTTGAGCTCCAGTTTCAAAGCATCGTGATCTTAGAATATGAAGGGAATAATCTCAATCTTTTGGTATCAGTTGAGTCCTGATTTGTGACCCATTATGTGGTCTATTCTGGAAAAGGTTCCATGTGCACTTGAGAAGAATGAGTATTTTGTTGTTTTAGGGTGGAATGTTCTGTATATATCTATGAGGTCCATCTGGTCCAATATGTCATTCAATGCTTTTGTTTCTTTATTGATTTTCTGCATGGATGATCTGTCTATTACTAAGAGAGGCATGTTGAGATCTCCTACTATCAATGTGTTCATATCAATATGACTTTATCTTGATTAATAGTTTTCTTATGTAATTGGCTGCTCCCATATTGGGGGGTTAGATATTTACAATTGTTAGATCATCTTGGTTGATAGTCCCTTTAAGAATGATGTAGTGTCCTTCTGTATCTCTGACTGCAGTCTTTAGTTTTAAATCTAATTTATCTGATATGAGAATCGCTACCCAGGCCTTCTTTTAAGGCCCATTGGCATGAAAGATGTTTCTCCATCCCTTCACTTTCAATCTAGGTGTATCCTTAGGTTTGAAATGTGTCTCCTGTAGACAACATATGTATGGGTCCTATCGTTTTATCTAATCTGCAACCCCATGTCCTTTTATGGGCACATTTAGGCCATTCACATTGAGAGTGATTATCGATAGATACATTTTTATTGACATCGTGTTACCTTTTAAGTCTTTCTTTCTGTGGATTGTGTCTATATTTCTGTACAATGATATTCTTGGGGTTTTTCCTCTTTTATAGAACCCCCCTTAATATTTCCTGCATTGTCGGCTTGGTGTTTGCAAACTCTTTTAAGCCTTGCCGGTCTTGGAAACTCTTTATATCTCCATCCATTTTGAATGTCAGTCTTGCTGGATAAAGTATCCTTGGCTACATGTTCTTCTCATTTAGTTCCCTGAATATATCTTGCCAGCCCTTTCTGGCTTGCCAGGTTGCTGTGGACAGGTCTGATGTTATTCTGATGGGCTTTCCTCTGTATGTAAGGAGCTTCTTTGTCCTAGCTGCCTTCAAGAGATTTTCTCTAGAATTATAATTCTTCATTCTTACTATCAGGTGTCTCGAGGTGTTTCGAGAATCTAAAATCTTGGGGCGGGACCGTTCTTCCTCTAGTACATGAACGCTGTTTCTATTTGTGGTATTTGGAAAATTTTCATGAAGAACGTGTTTGACAATATCTTCTAGACTTCTTTCTTTCTCCTCCACTTCAGGTATTCCAATGATTCTGACATTGGAACGTTCCATGGCATCATTTATTTCCCTGATTCTGTTTTCGTGGCTTCTAAGCTGTTTGTTCCAGGCTTCCTCCTGATCCTTTCTCTCTACATGTTTGTCCCCCAGATCACTAATTCTATCTTCTGTCTCAGTTACCCTAGCTTTTAGAGAATATAGATTAGATTGGAACTCATTGCGACCCTTTTGAACATCATCCCTGGTGGCTTTCAGTTCTGCCCTAATATTGTGAACATCATCCCTGGTGGCTTTCAGTTCTACCCTAATCAATTCCATTTCGTCATCCATGGCTTTCTCCAACCTAACTATTGCCTGGATAATTGTTAGCCTGAATTCCCTTTCCGACATAATGTCTATGTCGGTAGCCATTAGCTCTGTTGCAGAAGCCCATCCTCTGAATTTTTCTTCTGCTGGGCATTCCTCCTCCTAGTCATTTTGGTGAGAGATGGCTGAATGGTTGTAGCTGGATGTATTGACCTTGGTGCAGTGAAGGTGCACCCTGGAATGCTTCTGAGCAATCAAGAGTCCCCACCCCAAAAAAAGAAAAAAAGAAATAGAGAAAGCAGAAGAAAAGTGAGAGAGAGATAGAGAGAAAGAGAGAGAGAGAGAGACAGGAAAAAGAAAGAAGGATAAAAGAGAAGGCTCAGCCCAAACGGGTCCCAAGGTAAGGTTTATGAAGTATACAAACAAATACAGACAAACAGAAAAGACTGATAAAAGTACATGACAAGAGAAGAAAGAAATATGTACATATATATGTAGAAGCAAAACAAAGAAACAAACAGACAAACAAACAAAAAAAAACCTCATCAAAAAGAACCCTAAGTATAAGATTTATATACTACTAGGACAAACACAAATATACAAAAATACTGGTAGGAGAAAAAGATGGGAGAGTGGTTGTAAATTCTCAGAGTGGGCAAGGAATGTTATTTTGATTCTTCCTGGATGTATCTTGATATCGTTTTTAAAGGACACAACTTTCCTAAGATAACAGGGGATTAAAAACTGGTTTACCTATAGGGGTAGCATTGATTGGAGAAAGGGGATTACCTTGAAGTTTAACTCTATATGAATATTAGCAAATAAAGTTAAAGAAAAGAATGATCTAAACTAAACTAAAGTGAATTTTTTAAAAAAAAATTTTAAAAAGAGAAAAGCAAAAGAAAAACATGGGTATATGTATCAAAAACTTCAGGTTAAAAGGTTATTATGGAATTTGATGTACTGGACATCTCACTGTGATGGTAAATAGGCTAAAAAAAGTATATAAAAAAAGATTTAAAAAAATTAAACAATGAACCAGAATAGTGGGAACGAATTAAAAATTAAACATTGTATCTATGAAGTAGTAGAACTATGATTGTTCTCTTCTTGGCAGGTTGGCTTTCTGGGGGAGGGGCCTGCCATGTGGGTTTTCAGGTGGTGTTTCCTGAGTTAAGTCCTCCTGCCCCCCTCAAGGGGGTGGTGTCTGAGGAGACCGGGCCTTCAGGCTTTTGTTCTCTGGAGGTTTTTATGTCTCTTCGTTTGTTTTCTCTCCCCTTGGCAGCTCTGGATGGTTCTTGGAGGTTCAGAGGAAAGCAAACTGCACCCAGACCTCCCTCCCAGAGAGAAGCCCAAGTCCGTTCCCCTCTGGGTGCTGCAGAGCAGGTTCCCAGCCGCGATCCCTGGGGACATCTGTGTGTCCTGCTTGTACCCAAAACCACAACAGCAGCTTTCTGGGCAGCTCCAGACCACCAGAAAGGTTCCAAGCAGTGATCTCACACTGAGATTTTCCCACTGGCCCGGGCTGGGAGCGCTCAGACTTTCCGGGTCCGAGAGCACCTGCCACTCGCCTCTCTCAGGGGAGGGGGTGGAGCGCGTCTCAGGCTCTGCTAGCGTGGCGCGGTGCATGCATGGGGACTGCAAAAAGGCTGTTTTTGCCCCACGAGGGTCCCAGCCCCTGCCACATGCCAAGCGCCCTTAGGAGGTCTCCTCGCGGCTCACGGACCAAGACCTGGTTTCTCCGCTGCACTCTCTCTGGCTTAGCGCCAGGGGTGTCTATCCTCCGTGGGGGACTTAAGCCCCTGTCCCTAACCATTCCAATTCCCACAATTTGCCCCTGTGATCCTTTGCTCTTTTTGAGTGCTTTCAACCAGACTCCAAGATAATGCTGGTCCCCAGTCGTAGGGCACTCTCGGTTTGGGGTATTACTTCCCAATGCATCTCCTCTGGTGACTCCCTCCCCCTTTGGTTTATCTTCCGATACCAGTCCGGTGTTCCCGCTCTGCTTTACCTGCCCACTGGTGTCTTCTGCCCCTGTAGAGATCCTGACGTGTAGAATTCTGACCTCAGGCTGATTTCATGGGTGATCGGAGTTCCTTGGTAGGTAATCAGCTCACTTTAGGGGACAGGTTGAAACAGCGCCTTCTCCTAGTTCCCCACCATCTTGTCCCCCCCGGTTGCCTCCCTTTTGATTTAGCTCCTGGATGCTCAAAATCTTCACTAATGTATTCATCATCGTCCCTAGCTTGAATTATTTTACTGAATTTTTATTCAAGTGGCACTTTCATAAATACCAAGGTTGCCTATGGACAAGCATAAAAAAAATCCCTAGTGCAAACCACATTGCTGACTATGGATTTTATAGGGTTTCTTTCCCACAATCCCGGCAGGCCAAGTTGTATATTTTATTCTTGTTCTGGGAAAAGGTGGCAAGAATCATCCCCTGGACTTGACACTCTTCAGCCAGACCCATTTTTTTTCTCTGCAAAGAAGTATTCTCCTTTTTACCATGTCTGCAGTGTCCCTGCCACCTGGCTGCTCACAGAAAAGGAACAGATTCTAGAACATCACTTCCCAAGGTGAGGTATATCCATTTCATTCTCTAAATGAGGAAACTGCTGGTGCAGAAAATCACTAAACAAAAAAGCATCTCCTTCAAATGCCCTCATGAAAGGACACATTTCCTGACAGTGGAATGAGGAAGCAAGCAACCATTACAAAGGGGCCCCACCACAAGAAAAATCTGCTCATTCCAAAGTTCTTTGTTAGTCTCCCAGATCTTTTAGCCATTGGGTGCTCTGTTACACCAGCAGGGAGGCACTGACAGCAGGAGAAAGACCTCGGGCTTTATTGTAGGGTCTTGAAAGTGGTGCCAAGAAAAGCCTTCACTTCTAGCTATCACAGCCTCTGAGATCCAAAAATCAGTGCTTAACCAAAGCTTAACTCAGCCACTTCACAAGCACATCGCATTCTATACTGGCATGATTTCCCAGATAGGGTATTTCTAAATACAGTGCTTGGTTTTCAAGAAGAAAGCTTGAAAAAATATTCTAACTTGTGGTAATATTTGGTTTCAATTCCTAACTTTCGTATCTTACTATCTTCATAAACTCCACCAAACAGGGAGTCTGTTTCCCCACTGAGATAAGGGAATAATAGTATCTGATTCTTGTTCTTATGAGAATCAAATGGGATATTGTATATGAAACCTGTGTGAAACTAATAACATTATCCAGGGTTGTGCTGGTATAGTCTAGTTACTTCTGTTCTGGAGTCTTCTCCATTTTAAGTTGGCCTTTCAGTTTAAAAAGGAAGCAATTACCAAAAGCTGCAAAGGTCATGAATCTCTTTCTTTTCTCCCAATTTTCTTGCAGTGTTTCAATATAAAGTGGTTGTCACCAAACCTTTCTTAAACAGCCAAGATCCCCACATTTGGGGTTGTGTTAGGTGACAATGAGAAATGAGCAGGGCTTGTTAAAGAGAAAGGGGAAGCTCCTTTCACATCTGGCTTCTGTAATTAAAACTATACTTTCCCTTCACTCTTCAGCGTTGTCAAGGAGTTAAGCTGTCATCCATCCACTGTTTACTCCAGATTCTTTTTAAGACTGCTGGCATTATGATTACCAACCGACAAGTGAGTCTGAATATTGAGGCTGATAATGATTGGCATCCTTAAACATGGTAAACTTGAAGACTTTTCATCCAGAAGATGCTGATTTCATTTCTGGCAGTGATGAGGGATGGGTCATGTCAAAACCAAATGAGAATCTACAGTTCTGTGAAAAAAACATACCTCACAGAAAGGAGAACCTGTGGCTGAATCTGACATAATCAGTCTTCTCTCAGAGTCCACTTCTCCTTTCTTCCTCTTCTTTTGTCTTTTTCTTTAGACACTGGCCTTTACCTGTTCTCCTTCTTGTCTCACATTCCATAACAAAAGATATATATAATCAACACATAGCATCACACTGACTGACTTTTACTGTGTCTCCTTCAGACTTGTCATTACAGTCTCTTTGCTGATCTAGCTGTGTGACCCTGAAAAGTGTATTGACCACTCTCCAGTGTGGAGTTGGCAATGCCACGGTCCTTCCTCATCCTTTAGTTTAAGTGAACTAAAAACTGATTATAAGGATGGAATTAGAATCTTGTGTCTTCCACACAGGAAATAGTTGATCAAATCTAATTAGCTTTCAGCCCAACCAAAGCAATAGAGCCACACAGATGGGCAAGGATGAATGACTTTAAGAAGAAAAGAAATCTCTTTGCTGTTTGTTTGTTTGTTTGTTTCCAAATTTGCAGTTGCTGCAAACCTTAAGCATATTTCATGCCAGGCACTTCCTTACCTATTTAAATTCTTTGACACATATATAATAAGCTGGCCTACCAAGTTACTTTGTCAAATATTGTATAAAAATTTTGTTAGTAGGTACCTGGAGGCCTCAATCAGTTAAGTGTCTACCTTTAGCTTAAGTCATAATCTCAGGATCCTGGGAGTAAGCCGGTGTTTGGGCTCCCTCCTTAATGGGGAGTCTGTTTCTTTCACTCTCTCTCTCTCTCTCTCCCACTTTCACTCTCACTCTACCCCTCCCCCGGTCATGCTCACTCTACCTCCCTCTCTTTCTATCTCATATAAATAAATAAAATCTTTAAAAATATATTGTTAAAACGGCAATTAAACACCATCATATCCAATCCTTTTGTTTGATGAGTGAGTAAAATAAGGTCTAGAGATATAAATTGACCTGCAAAATGCCACATAGTCCATGATAGAAATGAGACTAGAAATTATTCTATGGAGCCCTAATTCATTATTCTTCCAACCATAGTTAAGGCTGCCAGGCAAACCTCATATAAATAAGTCAAACATTTTGGTAGGACTCAGAGTGTTACATTTTTTTCCAAAGAATGAATAGAACATGGCCCCTCAGCAGAAAACTGCCAAAATTTAGTTTTCCTAAGTCCGCATGTAGCCCTGCAACTTTGCAAGTATCTCCTCCTGAAACCTTGTGCTATTACTAACAGGATAAATGGGTGGTTACTTAATTAAACCAACACTGGAAGAAAGAAACATAAAGTCTGACCATAGATGCTCTCTTGTTACACAGCAGATATTCTCCAGGGAGCTCATGGGGAAAACAGTCTTTAAGGAAGGGCCAGGGGAGCTAAAGTGGAGATCTAAAAGCTGGCATAAAATTCACAGCTTGCAATCCACAGTTGAGCTTTTGAATTTAAATTCTGTGGTGTGACAATGACATAAAACAAATTTGTTTGTTTCCTTCTTTCTTAAAAGCCTAATAAAGACATTGTGCAGAATCCATTATCAAATCTTGGCTAGAGTCTTTAATTTGAGCTCCGATGTTCTAAAAGTTCAACCACGACCAAATGCCCATCCCAGCTGGTATGTTGACCTGAATGGCAAGTCACAGAGCTGGCAGCATTGGCAAAATGGCAACAGCTACACACAGACACACACACACACACACACACACACACACACACACACACACTATACATCCATGAGTGTATGCTTGTATGTGCATATATATACATATATATACACACACATATACATATACACACATATACACACACACTCATATGAGCCCATCTTATTCTCCATTCTTTTTCATCATGAAAATCTTTTATCCTCTGAAGAGCTGCAGAAATCTGAACTACTACAGTAGCCCTGTTAACAGCCAACTCTGTGACAAGGGCCTACTCAAAAGAGAGGAAAGTCAATAAAAGTAAAGTGTAAGTGTACTGTTAATGACAGGTTCTTGCAGGCACTTTCCCCCAAATTATACCATTCCTATTCAAATACCATCTCAAGAGTCTCAGACAGTGTCAAGTGCAATCATTGTTATTGCAGTTGCCAAGGTAATCAATTGAAATCATAATGAAGGGAACAGAAGGAAATCAATAGAGTCTGAAATTACAAATAAAGAGAAGCTATCGTTTAAGAGCATTTGGCTGAAATCTTCCATATTAATGGAGTCAGAAATGGCTGTGTCATTCAGAAGCAGTGTGGTGCATAATTCAGCTGAGTGCATTAGAACACCTAAAAGCAATTGCAATAATTAGGGCTGCCTACCAAGAATCTGTCCACCTTAGAAGGCATATTGCTGAGTTGTTTATTATAGTTCCAGTGTGTTTTCATATCTTAATATTTTCAATCACCTCCCAGAGCACCCTTAGGCAGGAGACAGGATTAACTTGCTCAGAGACATTAAGAGTAGGTTGTTGACCCAGTCTGATTCTGAGATTGGAAAGTAAGAGGGACTAATCATGCATTCTATTTAGAAGTATTTTCTTTTCCAAAACTCTATTTATTTGTGTGGAGTGATACAGGTAGTTGGGAAATGCAAGAGATAAGTGTGAAAATAGATTATAGGAAAATTGATTATTGCCTAGTCTTTAATCACATGCCTGAAAAAGTTCATTGGGTTCGATTAGAGTGACATAAAATCTTTCAATTTCACTGCTATTTGTAATGACAAAATACGTATTCCAGAACTGCTGACAACTCATGATCAGCTATACCCTAAGGAGAGAACAGGAGCCAAATGACAGTAAAGATTGAAAATCTATCCAGTTCTTTTATCAGGAAATAGTCCATAAAAAGGATAAGGAATTATGAAAAAATCATGTAGACTTTTTTTATATTGGCTTATCATTGGGAACTGAAAATGACAGGTTTATGGATTTCAGCAGAAATACATTTATTACATTATTCAATATTCTATGACAGACTTTCCATATTCACTCCATTGCTTTGCAGGCCTTGGCTTACAGGCTGTCTGTCTAAGAAGTCCTGAAATTTTTATCTCAATCTATAGATGGCAGGAATACACAAAAAGTTTACATGTGTTTGGCACTGATATTATGAGATCCTTGGAACTACATGTATATAAATATATATATTTATATATAAATATTTCTATATAATATAATATTTAGTATGTAATATATACTATATTTATATGTATGAATAAATATATATACACACATATATATATGTATATACTATACCTTTTTCAGGCAAAAACAGAAAAAGAAAGGAATCAATTAACCTAGAGTGAGTTGTGCTTGCCATTCTACTCAGTGAACCTATATCCACAAACGGGCATGAAATGGGAAGTTAGAAGCTATTTTTCCTACAGCAATCTTGGTTCCCATCTGCCTCTCAGAGACTGAGCATTGTAATTCTGGTATTTAAACATATGTATTTATTTATTTGTTTACCTACTCATCAGTCATTTATTTTTGTACAACATGATTTCTACATGTAAACTGACTCTTTCACATGATGCTCAACCAAAGGATTATCAAATTTCTGCAGATAAGTCAGTATACTCTTCACTCCATATTGATTAGGAATCATTTTTTCTAACTTTCAATATTAGCCAGACACAAAAGCAAGTTGGATTGCCAGGCCTGGGAGCACAGTCTTGATGGAACTAGTTAATTATATGTATTTTGCTGATATTTTGTCAGTTGTCATACACTGAAGGATCAAGTTGATATTATATGGAACTTACTGAGAAAACTGTGCCTTTCTTTCCCAGGGCAACTTCCTACAATACTTTCAAAGATAATTTTAACTGTTTACAGTGTTGGCTGATTTTAGAGCCCAAACCTCATCCGAGATATAAACTCCTCATGTATAAATTTTCTGTCAGGTCTTAGCATTCATTCAGTTCATAGCAATGGAAACATGTTTTCTAGAGCCTACTGATCAATCACATTGGCATCTTTTGGGAGCTTTCTTAGAAATGCACTTTCAGGACTCATCCCAGATCTACTCTATCAGTATTTGCATTTTAACAAAATGCCCAGATAGTTTACATGATGTTGATGTTTAAGATTCACTGTGCTAGACATCACATGAAAGGAAAATGCCTGGCATAACAGACCTTAAAATGTTATCCTAGTAACTAAGAAGAAAACAAAAGAGAGAGAGAGCATTATGCACATTTGTGCAAGTATACTAGTTGGGGCAGAGTACTATTACTGAGTATACTAGCATATCATAATCATCACCTTAGCTTTGGCATTATGGTTATTAGTAATCATAAATAGATTCAGAATGCGTTCATATTTTATAATATTGAATTTTCTCTTCTCGTACCTCTAGGCAAAGAGAAAACATGTAAACAAATAATTAAAAGGCAACATGATAACTACTCTAATAGAAATACAAATAAAATGCTGGAGAAACTGAGAAAATGAAACCATTCATTCTGCCTGGAAGGATTGAGAAAAGGCTTCCTTAGGCAGATAGTGGCTGAATTGGATCTTAAGGAGATGGGCACTCCAGACAACAAGAATGAAAGAAGTATTGAGTATTGAGAGGCTTGGGATTATGAGTAATTTCACCTTCTTACTCCCCCTATATGCATTTGTTACATACAAGAACACGTAATTTAAAAATTTGTAGTAAAAAGGTAAGTGTTCAATAGCTAATTTTATTTGAACGATCAGTTTCATTTGAATAATGAGAAAAAGCTGAAGTGCAAGGGCTCACTAACTGAATAGGGGCTGAAGGATGTGAGGCAATCCATGCAAACTACAGTTTGGAGAAGTTGTGCCTTGAAAGAAAAGGGTAATTGCGTAGGTAGGTAGTTCTAGAATAGTATTTACTAAACTAATTCCAGAGATGGTGCTTAGGCAAATACATCTAACAAATACTGCCATAAAGAAAATTTTTGAACTATGTTTAACCAAGCATTTCCAAATATATTTGACCTAGAATCCAGTTTTTGCATCAAATACTATACCTTGAAAGACCTTGTTCTATATGGCGCACTTTGGGAAATGCTGGTTTAAGGAATAGTGGAGTTAGTGAAGGATCCTGTTTGCTAGAAATGAGTATGCTTGTGGGTCTAGGGAAAGGAGATAGTGAAGATAAGATTAAAGAGATAAGACAAAACAAAAGAAGGGTTTTTTTTTACCAAATTCTAGAGAAAGTGGAAGGGGATGAAATCTAAGGCCTTCCTACTCAATAGGAAGGTTAAAAACCTTTCTAAAAACCAGCTATTTCAGAATTTTAACAAGGTTTTCCAGGAAATCTCTTTGTCCATTAACATTTAGGAAACTTTGCTTTAAGGAGAAGTAAGATCAGTGGCCTGAAAAACATGGGAAAATGTTTGCAACAGCCGCTGTGGGAATGTGCTGGGATCCATTTCATACTGATTCATTTGGTTATTAAATTTAAGTTTCTTTAGTAAAGCTGTGAACCTAGGAGTAGAGAAACTGAATTATGATCATGACCCAGGGTGGGGGATTGACAAGGAGGACATAAATGAAGAGCAAGGGAATAAGAAGTTCTAAAGCAGTCAATGCAGTATTGTTGAAATAGCTGAATTGGAGTTCATTAGAGGATCCAAGAAAGCCAAAAGGAAGCTGAGGCATGAGTGAATCAGGAAAAACTTCAGAGGTATTAGGTTGATAAGGAAGTTGGGTTGGAAGCATGGACTTCCCGGAAAGCCAAGAATGAAAGAAGAGTGCCTTTGGAGTGATAAGTTTATTCAACTTTGTGTAGTTAAAATGGAATGGGAATTTCAAAAACTAAAAGTTTAAAATTTCAAAAACTAAAAGTTTAAAATTTCAAAAACTAAAAGTCATAAAGCTGAGAAATTTAGAATTTAAGACTTTAATTGTCTCCTCAACATGGAAGATGAAATGGTCATGAATGAAGGCATGAACTGAGTGGGAAGAAGAAAGGTTGTTGGTTAGATGCTCAATTCAGGCAAACTTTATCTCAAGGATTTTAAGTGATAATGCATGGGTAGAATGTTGGAAAGCAAACATAGAGTGTTATTATCATTGCTTCTGTGGACTCTCTGTTTTCCAATACAAAGAACAGTGCCCTCCTCTAGATGTTGAATATGTTCGTTGAGTGAATGATTGACTGGGTTTTCACCTTCCCAGGAAAAGGTATTTGAATTTAACCTGACAAAGCATATTTTACAGTGTCTATCTTCATTAGTAGCAGGTGTCTAGTGGCCTTTCCAAAGCTGTACAATTAATCGTAGTCCATTTATGAAAATTTACCTCCACTCTGGTCAAAATGAAGAACAATAGCAGGTTTACATTATTTTGAATAATGAAATTTTATATTCAAAAAATACATCTGAAATTTCACAAAAAGTTAGGTATGCCTTTTGTTTACTTTTTGAAAACTAAATATATTTATTCTTTAGGTTATAGAAAGTAGTAGTCACTACAAAAAGAAGATAAAGAAAAGTATAACTTACAAGTTTAAATCCCATATAATCCTATCACTCAGATATAACTACTAATAAAATCTTGGCACCTTTAAGGTTGTTGACTTTGAATATATATTAGTTTATATTCTATCCTACCCATATGCATGCATACACACTTATATAATTAAAACAGAACCATACTACACACACTGTTTATCAATGAGCTCTTTGGCTAATCAATTGGATTATGTATATATGTTCAAACTAGTAAATATGGATCTGCATTATCATATTTTATGATGATCTGGTAGTTCTTTATGTGGATAAGAGATGATTAATTTAGCCAGTACTTCGTAAACAGAGTACTTGTTTTTCTCCACAGAGTTTTTATTTTCTTCCCAAGGAAGACCATACTTACAGTTATTTTAAGAAGTGTGTTTTGGAGAAAGAGATGAGCTACAGAAATCCTGCTTCTTCCCACCTGAGTGACAATGTCTGATGCTGTGGAGATCAGATGTTTGGGAAGCAGAAAGAAGAGTGGCATCTGACCAAATAACATCTGTGTAACGGCAATTTATTCCATGGCCATTATCTGAAGTGCTATTGTGGGTCTGAAGAGCAGCAGAGAAACAAACACGCATAATGCAGCCAGCCATCAGCCCATCAAGCAAAACATGCTTATTAGAGCACTACAGAAATTAGTCATTTCAGAGAGAAAAAAAAAATCCCCTATTTTCCCTGCTTTGGGCACTTCTCTTTATACACAAAACTCATCACAGATAATTTTCAGACATGATGCTTTACTCAATGGCACCATAATTTTAGCTACAGAGTAGAACATTGAATGGGGAAGTTCTCTAATCTATTAAATTCTTTTTGCCCCTGAACTTGGAGTGTGAGTTACCAGTTTCAGTGTGGGTAAGAACGTGTTTGCCTGAATAGTTCAATGGCTCTGTCACTCTCAATTGTTTTCATACGAGAGAGAGCTCTCTTCTTTTGTCACTAAAGGTTTCAAGGAAGCCATACATGCACCAAGTCACACAATAGGCACCTGGTCTCTTACCTATAACTCTCTAAAGACCTAATGTGCACGTTGTCATTTCTTGAGCTCTCTTCTGTTTATTTCCTACCTAATTATATTCTCTGACTTCTTCCCTACCTCCTTTACCAGAAGATGGCCAGCATCCTGTTCTTTTTACTCTCTCACTTACCAAAACGTTCCTTTAAATGAGGCCCTATTAATTTATACACAGTACTGTTTAACTATTGCAATGATGATGCTAATATACCCCAAACTTAGTAGCTTCCTTAAAAACCATTTATTCTGAGTCTGTGGATCAGTTGATCTATGCTAAGCTAGGCACAGCTCTGCTTTAAGCTGTAGGTTGGGTTCAGATCTGCTCCACATTTCTCTCTTCTTTAGACCAGCAGAGATACCCAGGCATGTTCTTTTCAGTATGAAAGACAAGAGCATGACAGGACAAGTGGGAATATTCCATGCCTTTAATGGTCTTGGCCTGGAGCTGACACACTAGCACTTCTTCCACATTTCATTGGCCAAAAAAAAGTTTTATGGCCCAATTTAGCATCAAAGCCATGGGGGAAAAGGGTAGAAACACAGGGTCACATGGCAAAGTGTATAAATATATAATTCTAACACCGGGAGAGCATGAAGAATAGAACAATGATCTAATCTGCCGTACATCCTGAGGCTGCTAACAGACTGTTGGCCTTTCTTGGGGAAATTTTTTTAAACAGAGGGAAATGGCTTTAAGCCAAATTTCAAGGAAATTCTAAATGTGCAGTTATAAGAAGCAACACAGTTGAAAGGAGAACAGTAAGAGGTCCCTTAAAGGGAAAATTGGGCAACTCCTTACCTATGTGTAGAGAAAGAAAAAAAAAAAAATGATAGTGAGTCTGTGAGTAGATGAAAAGTCATCCCATTGGGAACCCAAAAGTATCCCCAGAAATAATCTTGGGTTTGGTATTATAATGGAAAATTATGTTTAAATCCTACTATTGTTAGCTGCATGACTTAATATTCCTAAACCTTAGTTCATTTACCTGTAAGATGAGAAATTAGTCATTACTCCCTCTTACGGTTGTCAAGAGGACAAAACAAAATACCGTATGCATATTGCTTTATTTCTAGTAAAGTGCCTGGGACACAATAGGCACACCTGAACCTTTCCCTTCATTGATACTAAGAAATGCCATGTTTACTATATTTTGAAGGTGAACATTTCTTAAATTATTGATCCAAAAGCACACAGCAGGGTTTCCTTCACTTACTTCGTGCATCTCCTTTCAGCTCTGATGGCCTTTACATAGAGGATGGCTCTAAGACAGCCCTCTAACCTGTATAAACATAGCTACTGGTAGATAGCCTTTAGGTACCTGTTATATCCTGAGGACTAGAGAATGGGTTGAGAACACAGTGACATCTTATTGTATTGCTGGCAACTAAACTGTGACTCAATCCATGCACACCATTTTATCCTTCATTTCCAAAACTGCTATCCATGGCAGTTACTTAAAGTGGGGAGCTATACCAGGTTCCTCCTCCAAGCAGTAACCCACTCACCAATTGTTTTCACTTTCATTAAATTCTCATAAATTATTCTACATCAATTCAATCTTTAAACTGAATACAAAATTTAATGCAACCCTTATGGATTAAACGAGAGGTTCTTTGTAAGAATGCATAGCATAATGCTTACCAAGGAATAGGAGCTCAACAAAATTCTTTTTAAATCTGGAAAAAGTCCAAATTTTTATTTAAAACTGTAAAAATGATAGCCCACACATGTACGATTAATTGCAGTATAGAAATCTACAGATTATCTCATTTTTAATAATGTTGACACTCATGCCCTTTAAATTGGGCAAACAGAGAGGTAGACAACTTCCCCAGGTCAAAGCTAAAGAAAGGTGGAGTCAGGCTTTGAACACAGGTCTTCTCACTCTAAATCCAATAATCTCTTTCAGTATCAGTCATTTCTTTTCAGAAGTCAGGTTGCTGATTGGGTCTTGATCGATCACAAAAGTACATAATGGCACAAGATAACTCATGCTCTATTACCACCTGTTCTAGGAAGGATTAGCTCTTTTGTAAAAGCAACGTACTTTTTATATATCCACATATCTCACTGAGCAGTTACAGGAGTGTGACACCAATAAGAAGAGACAAGATTGACAATATGTTGAAATTTGATAAAAATTGTTTTAGAAAATCTTGCAGAAGTTTGGGGATCTGGGTAATACCAACTATGATATGCCTATTTTAGTTTTGAAATATATGCATTTTCTTGGAAATATGATTTTTATATTAGTATGCATGTACTTTATGCAATGAATGGACTTCTAAGACTTGTATAGAATAATTTTATAACATGAATTATTAGATGCATACTCTGGGGTTGCTTATCCCTTCATGGAAATGATGAATCTTAGAGCTAGAAAAAGTCCTCAAAACTTTAATTGAAGCCCCATTTTACAGATGAACACCGAGACCCTGTAAAAAAGTACCCCAGATATAGGTAGTTAATGCTAGAATAGGAATCAAGTGTTCTGCATTCCAGCCAAATGTTTGCTTTTTTGTTTCCATCAAGCTACAAAGAAAACAAATAAATGAATGAAAATCTTTATGGCACATCGTTTTGCAAAGAAAATGTTATCTTTGTACATATTTGATCTTAATATATCTCTTATTCTGATTCTCGAGGTACATATTGAATTGCTTTTACATAGCATGCATATACATGTATATATAAATGCAGACATCTGTGTTTATTTTGGTTTCCACAGTAGTTTTTTGTTTGCTTCAAATCATTAGATCCTCTGCAGCATGCGCTTATTTTTTTCTAATCCCCAACAGTGCCCAAAACATTTATGATATTGTCATATTCATACTGGGTACTTGATAAATATTTGGGGTTGCTGATGGAACTGCCCCTGCTGATGAACTACTGTTGGAAAAGCCTAAGGTCTATATCAGAGAGAAGCTTTTCTCTTCTAAACTATCGATTGACTCTTGCATGACATTTAATAAAACCTTTCCATTACCAGTTGCATTACAGCAATTAAAACCCTCATCAAATCTATCTTAACTGCTTAGAGTCTTCCACTGGGGACCATTTTCCTTGGCAAACATCTGCAATAAAAGGCTATTTAATCTTCATAACTGAAACAGTCAGTTATGCTAATTCGTCTCTTTTATTGTCAGTTTACATTGGAATCACACACAGCACTGGTCCTTTGGAAAGGTACAGAAAAGAGCACACAGCTCCTCTAGCAAAATCAGCTAGTATTCAGGTCCCTGTCAGTGAAAGGAGCCACACCTAGCTCAAAAGATTGTCAATAATGTTGTAGAAGGCATTTCTCATTGAGAATGAATTGGACTAATGAAGATCTATGATACCTTTCAATTAGTTCTTTATTTGTAGCCTTTCCTAGCCTAAGCTCTCAAACACTGAGAAAGCCATTCCATATTAAAATTCTGAGACCAGGTTTCAGAGATGGGTAAAAGTCTTCATTTTCCTGTTTCAAATCCTTTATATTTGTTCTACTTCATAGTAAGATGCAGAAGTACTCATTTTTGAGCCTTTAAGTAAAAATAAGGCAAGATATAAAACTGTAAATTCAATTAATCTTAAAACACTGACAATAGTAGTAGTTTATATGTATGGAAAACAGACATGAGACAAGCACTGTGTCAGGGTCTCTGGTTGCCTTGCTGCCTGTTCACACACTGATCATATGTATGTCAGTGAGTTGGAATAAGTTACATTTAAGTGGAGTTTTAAATTCAAATAAGAGCTGGGCTAATTTTTTTTTTTAATTCCTCTAATGGCTTTTATTTTTTTATTTTTTTCAGCATAACAGAATTCATAGTCTTTGCACCACACCCAGTGCTCCATGCAATGCGTGCCCTCCATAATACCCTCCACCTGGCTCCCCCAACCTCCCACTCCCTGCCCCTTCAAAACCCCTCAGGTTGTTTTTCAGAGTCCATAGTCTCTCATGTTTCATCTCCCCCTCCAATTTCCCTCAACTCCCTTCTCCTCTCCAACTTCCCATGTCCTCCATGTTATTTGTTATGCTCCGCAAATAAGTGAAACCATATGATAATTGACTCTCTCTGCTTGACTTATTTCACCCAGCATAATCTCTTCCAGTCCTGTCCATGTTGCTACAAAAGTTGGGTGTTCATCCTTTCTGATGGAGGCATAATACTCCATAGTGTATATGGATCACGTCTTCCTTATCCATTCATCCATGGAAGGGCATCTTGGTTCTTTCCACAGTTTGGTGTCCGTGGCCAATGCTGCTATAAACATTGGGATACAGATGGCCCTTCTTTTCACCACATCTGTATCTTTGGGGTAAATAACCAGTAGTGCAATTGCAGGGTCATAGGGAAGCTCTATTTTTAACTTCTTGAGGAATCTCCACACTGTTCTCCAAAGTGGCTGCATCAACTTGCATTCCCACCAACAGTGTAAGAGGGTTCCCCTTTCTCCACATCCTCTCCAACACACGTTGTTTCCTGTCTTGCTAATTTTGGCCATTCTAACTGGTGTGAGGTGGTATCTCCATGTGGTTTTAATTTGAATCTCCCTGATAGCTAGTGATGTTGAACATTTTTTCATGTGTCTGATATCCATTTGTATGTCTTCATTGGAGAAGTGTCTGTTCATATCTTCTGCCCATTTTTTGATATGATTATGTTTTGTGTGTGTT
>PISX010021369.1:18711-33937 GCA_004024625.1 Mellivora capensis
CCTTTTGTCTGTACTGTCATTTGCAAATATCTTCTCCCATTCCGTGGGTTGCCTCTTTGTTTTGTTGACTGTTTCCTTTGCTGTGCAGAAGCTTTTGATCTTGATGAAGTCCCAAAAGTTCATTTTCACTTTTGTTTCCTTTGCCTTTGGAGACATATCTTGAAAGAAGTTGCTGTGGCTGATATCGAAGAGGTTACTGAGAGCTGGGCTAATTTAACTGGTGATTGACTTGTTATAAATATGTGTGATAAAATTTAGATTACTAAGTAGTATTTCCATTTAACATAGTAGAAAAGAGAGGTTTGAGGAAGTTCAACAACTGTCATCCAAATCCACAGGTAGTAGTATTTATGTTAGTAGGCAAACCAGATATCTCACTCCAAAATCCACAGGAAGCATCAAAAACAAAGAGGAGGAAAGGAACACTTTAAAACAATGATAATGGTTAAATCTTCACAAAATTGTTCAAGCACTCAATCTATCACGTTTGACTGAGTTTGGAATTCTAGTTTAAAAGCCATTTCCCTTCAGAACTTTAATTGGATTTCTCCATTGTCTTGTGTCTTCTTTTAGAGTGCATTTTGAGAAGTCCAACACTATTCTCATTTTCATTCCTGTTTTATGAAATCTCATTCCTTCCTCTCCTCTCTTCCCCTCCTCTGCCTCTACCACCTCTGACCTTTTTCTCCTCCTTTTTCTTCTTTTTCTCTCAACTTATGTGATATTTTCTTGATCTCCAGTGTTGTCAAATTTCATGATGTGGTGGCCTTCATTCTGGAAATTTATTCATGTCTTCAATTCAGTTTTCTGGGGGTGTTGGATGGCTCAGGTGATGAAGTGGCCAACTCTTGATTTAGGCTCAGGTCATGATTTCAGGGTCATAAGATCAAGCCCTCTATGGGAGTTTGGTTGGAAGCATCCTTGAGCTTCTCTCTGTCTGCCGCCTCACCACCCCCCAAAAATAAATAAATAAGTAAATAAATAAATAAATAAATAATTTAAAAGGGAGAATTTCTACACATAATAGTCTTTGAGTGACTATAGTCTTCTCCATGGGGTGATCTGGCTATGCTGTTACACTTATTTACTTATTTATTTTAAAGATTTAATTATTTATTTTAGAGACAACACATGTGAGTGGGAGTGGGGTGTAGAGGGAGAGTCCTGAAAGCAGACTCTTAGTTGAGCTTAGAGACCTATGTGTGGCTCATCTGTAGGACACCAAGATTGGACCTGAGCCCCTTAACCAACTGCACCACCCAGAGGGCCCCTGGTTGTACTGTTTTATAAGAGAACTTCTATGTGTAATTTGCAGGTCTTTTCTCTTGTGCTATTCAGATTCCTCAACAACTGATATTTTGAGTATCAGTCACTGAGCACCAAGTGGGCAAAAGAGTTGGTTGTTCTTAATATTAATTATATAAATATTTATATAATCTCCTATTTTTAGTACATGGTTCCTATTCTCAACTTTACTGAATCTTTTTGTCCAAAGTCCTCTGTTTTCCTCTCTCCAGGGAATAAATTTCCCTCTTATGTGTGGATAGGGAAGAATAGTCACCTCTTTACTCAAGATCGGAGAAGAAATCTGAAGGTTTAATTACTTCTTTTTTTTAATTTATATTAGCATATAATGTATTATTTATTTCAGGGGTACAGGTCTGTGAGTTATCTGTGAATCATCAGTCTTACACAATTCACAACACTCTCCATAACACATATCCTCCCAAATGTCCATCACCCAGCCACCCAGCAACCCTATGCGTCCCCATCCCCTGTAAACAGCCCTCAGTTTTTTTCCTGAGATTAAGAGTCTCTTATGGTTTTTCTACCTCTCCAGTCCCATCTTGTTTCACTTTTCCCTCCCTTCCCCCCAACAAACCCCTGCCCTGCCTCTCAAATTCCTCATTAGAGAGATCATATGACAATTGTCTTTCTCTGATTGACTTATTTCACTTAGCATAATACCCTCTAGTTTCATCCCTGTCGTTGCAAATGGCGAGATTTTGGGTTTTGTTTTTGTTTGTTTGTTTGTTTAAGATGTTTATTTATTTATTTATTTGACAGAGAGAGAGAGAGATCACAAGTAGGCAGAGAGGCAAGCAGAAAGAGAGGGGAAGCAGGCTCCCTGTTGAGAAGAGAGCCCAATGTGGGGCTCGATCCTAGGACCCTGAGGTCATGACCTGAGCCAAAGGCAGAGGCTTAACCCACTGAGCCACGCAGGTGCCTGGTTTTTTTTTTTTTTTTTTTTTTTTTTTTTTTTTTTTTTTTTTTTTTTTTTTTTTTATGGCTGCATAGCATTCTATCATATATATATATATATATATATATATATATATATATATATATATATCATATCTTCTTTATCCATTCATCTGTTGATGGACATCTAGGTTCTTTCCATAGTTTGACTATTGTGGATATTGCTGCTATAAACATTCGGGTGCACGTGCCCCTTCAGATCACTACATTTGTATCTTTAGAGTAAATACCCAATGGTGCGATTGCTGGATCATAGGGTAGTTCTATTTTCAACTTTTTGAGGAATCTCCATACTGTTTTCCAGAGTAGCACCAGCTTGTATTCCCGCCAACAGTGTAGGAGGGTTCTCCTTTCTCTGCATCCTCGCCAGCACCTGTCCTTTCCTGACTGGTTAATTTTTGCCATTCTGACTGGTGTGAAGTGGTATCTCACCATGGTTTTGATTTGTATTTCCCTGATGATGAGTGATGTTTAGCACTTTTTCATGTGTCTGTTGGCCATTGGTGTAATTGCTTTTTGAATAGACTTTTGTCTTTGTTTAGTTTAGTCTTTGTTTATTAACCCATCTCTGTCTCACACTTTCACTAATTTAACTAATTGCTTAATCCTGAGCTTTGGGTGATTTAGGTGATACAATTTGATTCTCTGTTTTCCCAATTGTTGCCTTAAGACTTAGTTTTCCTATAACTGATAAGCTAATTATCACTCACACATCATCTTCCCTTATAACCACACAATTATGTTCCTATGTCATCTTCTTTCTTTGTCTTTATGTGCTGATGTCTTAATTTTTTTTTCAGTAGTTCCATATTGGTGAAGTTTGGGAAGAGAAAAAGATCTAAAGATCAATTTCCAGAGTATCTGGCTGAAATTATAGATTTCATTCCATGCTGTTTAAATATTTCCAAAACTTATATTTCCTAAATTAAGCCAACTAACAAAAATCTTTAAAGATTTTGTTAAAATGCATATTCCTGGGTTTTATCTCAGATTTACTGAATTATAATCCTCAGGAGAAATGCAAGGGAATTTGTATGGTCTTTTGTTGTTGTTGTTGTTAGATTTTATGTATTTATTTAGAGGAAGAGAGAACACAAGTTGTGGAGGGGCAGAGGGAGAAGGAGAGGTGACTGACCACAGAGCAGAGAGCCCAATGCAAGGGGGGGTGTGATCCTCACATTCCAGGATCATGACCCTAGCTGAAGGCAGGGTCCAAGCCACTCAGGTGTGCCAAGGGAATTTGCATTCTTAACAAATGCAGAAAAGGATGACTGATCAGTTAACTTTGTGAAATACCATTTCAAGATATGTGAAAAGAACATTTCACAAATAATGTTAGCATAGCCCTCATACCAAGAATAAATAAATATTTTCACACACACAGATGTACACACAAACTGTAAGTCATTCTCAATTATAAGCATAGATCCAAAAACTATAAATATTAGCCAATTAAATCTAACATCATAAAACATAATGAATTATTACCAAGTTATGAATCTTCTAAAGACATTTCAGGATTGAAAGGTTTTTTTTTTTTTTTTCCACCACAATTCACATTAACCTTTTAAAGAAGAAAATCTAGGTGATTATCTCAGTAAATGCTGAAGAACATCAAATAATAATTAATATGCATTTCAGATAATAAGCAAATAACATCCTTCTAGGAATGAAAAGAAAGGTCTTTGGCCAGATTAACTGCTACAGTAAATGTCTTACTTAATGAGCTAATATTAAGGCCATTTCAATAAAAGGCAAGAAAAAGGCAAGGATGTCACTATCATCTCTCCTTTCAGATATAGTCCTGTAAGCCTTCCTCAATGCAATAAGAAAAAAATAATAGAGTTAAAAATATTGCAAAGAAAACAACTAGTTTCTTATTTTCTGCTTAGAAAACCAAGAGAATCATCTGAAAAATAATGAAATTTTGTTTGTTGCCATATAAAATTAACATTTAAAAATTCAATAGAATTCTTATGTACTTGTAATAATTTACTAGGAAATAGACAACAGATTAATGAACAAATGAAAAATTAGAAATAGAATATGATAAAGGTAAAATTTCAAATCAGTAGAGAGATGGTGGAATATTCATAAATTTACCTGGAAAATATGATCCTTTAATTTAGGAAAATCATATCCAACAAAACAGAAAAATGTGCTAAGTGTGTGACCGGGAAATTATTGATAAAAGATGCATAAATGACTAATAAGTATATTTAAAAATTAAACATCAGTAAGCATATTTAAAAATTAAATTTTCCTCATTTAGAAAACCAAATTAAAATAGCAATCAAATTTTGTATCATTTGGGTGAGCAAAAGTCTTCTAAATTGATACTATCCTGTGTTGGTGAGAATTGTGTGAACAACACTCAATATTTTTGTGGTAGTGCAGAAATTTAACATCCACTTGGAGGAATTTGGCACCATCTTTCAAAATTTAAAATACATGAGGATGCCTGGGTGCCTCAGTTGGTTAAGCATCTGCCTTAGGCTAAGGTCATGATCCCAGAGTTCCTGGATCAAGTCAGGCATCAGTCTCCCTGGTTCATGGGAAGTCTGCTTCTCCCTCTGATCCTCACCTCTCTCATGCTTTCTCTCTCTCTCTCTCTCTCAAATAAATAAACAAAATCTTTTAAAAAGCTGGGTGTAGAGAATTAGAGGGTACATGATATGATGAGCACTGGGTGTTATATTCAATTGATGAATAACTGAACATTATATATCAAAAACTAATGATGTAATATACCTTGGCTAATCGGATTTAAATTAAAAATGATTTAAAAAATAAAAACTAAAAAAAAATTTTAAAAGACATGAAAACATTTACCCAGATGTTCTATTTCTAAGAGGCTCTCACATAGAAACACTTTCATATAAGCACAGATATCCATATCCCAAAATATAAATTGAATAATTACTTTAATGCCAAAAATATGTTGAAAATAGCTAGACATTAATCAGAAAGGAAACTTGAAATTGTCATGTGCACCCTATGAAACATTATGTAATTCCTTATAAAAATTATGTGTATAACATGGAAAAAATCTCTAAGACATCCTAAGTAAGAAAAGCTAATCACAAGGAAATTCATTAGATGTTGTTATGAGAGTTTTCTCTTGAAATATTAGTGTCTGTAGTTGTTTATCTAAGTGGGAATGTGACATTTGAATTTTACCTCACTTCCTACTGACTTAACAGAATAGCTGGGAAATCACCTCTCATGTCTTCTCAGGTCAGCCAACTTGACCCTCTTTTCTATACTATCTGTCCTTAATCATATTCTTATATACTGAGAGATTCCCTACACCAGTTTTCTCTCTTAACCAATTAAAGCTTTTACCAAGCAGAGATAATTATCATTTACATCCATGTGACCTGTGTGCTGTGTCTCTGAAGGTTTCCAGACAAATTGTTGTAAAGAAAGAGACTTCTACTCTATAATGGGAATGAGCCAGAGGGCAACGGTCTTCCCTGAAGAGGAGGTCTTTCTAGTCCTGGCTCTTCAGCATCAGCTTTGAAGAACTGAGTTTGCTTTACTTTTTGTGGCTTAATTATAAATTTAGTTGCATGTTCATTAGCCTTTCCTTTTCCTTTTATTTTTTTTTCTCCTTATCACTTTAATTTTTAAATATGGAATCTGAACGCCATAGACCAGAACTGGGTACTGCTCATGGCAAAATATTAAAAAGAAAGATTTGGGGAAGCCAAACAAAAGAGTAAAATTGTGTTACAAATGTTTGGATATAAGTAAAAAAAAAAATACATTAAATAGGTATTCACACTATAAATAACGTGCTGAGTGTTTCGCTACTGCAAACCCTTCATAGCAGATCAATACCATTTACACCACTCACTCACAGCAAGCAGTGAATGCCTTTTACCTCACCTGTTTCTAACCATTTAACATGGTTAAAAAGATGCCTAGAAACATCAATTGGGGTGATTTCCCTTAAACTTAAAATGGGCCAATTAGTCTTGGCATTCACTGCATGGAAAAAGGACCTAGAGAAAGACAGGGAGAGAGGAAATCACACAATGAGTGTAAATGCATTAGTTTTGCAAGTTCTTGAAAGTTAAGTTCAACTTCAAGTTCAGCAAAACATGCTGGAGAATGGAAAACAATCTGCTCTTATACTGTACTGCTAACTTGTTTGATACATATGCACTATGGATTGCCTAACATATTGATTATGCTGTAAGTATATCAAGTTAAACAATAACTCTGAATCCAGCCCTGGACATTTGTCATGTCAAATCTCCTTGGCAGCAGTGGAAACTGGTGATCAATGCCATTTTAGAAGGAACAGATATTCATTATTAATAAACATGGCAAGGCTGAAATGAGGTAATTAAGTAGAAATAAATTAAGTTCTACCCTACTCCAAGGGAAAAAACTGCCAGGATTGATTGCTACATTCATTTAATTAATGTTTTAGTACGATTCAGAAATAGTGGAAAGATTGAGGAGTGGCACATGCTATATAAGGTTCTAAAAAGGAAACGGGGATATTTTAGGATTAAAAAAAAATTGCTTCTTTCTCAGGCCTCACATTGCCTACATTAATTGTTTAATTCTGGCAGTATCATGTTTGTTTGAGTGGATTTTATTCTCTGGAGCCCCAAATCCATTTCTGCTATGTAATTTGGCTAAAGGAAGGAATAAAACTTTAACTTTTGGCCTCAGTGAATTATGGCTAAGTTGATGCCTCTTTTAGTTTGTAAATGTGTTCAGTTTTCCTGAGGCCAAGTGGGAAATGTGCCCAATGGGCAACTTGGCATCACCATCAGCTACTTCTAATTCACCACTGCATTGCAATTGAGGAGCCATAAACTACATTTCATGGAATCCCCTCCCCTAATTGTTATAGGTTCCAGTTGGCCAATATGAAGTACTTATGTAAGAGGTGGAAAGTGTTAGAAAAGAAGAAGCCAGTATTCTCTAGGCAGATTTCTGGTGTTAAAGCAGATTTCCAACTAATCCTTAAAAACCACCTAATACTCTTGTAGACTACATAGCAAATTTCTCAGAGATTCTTTCTTTTTTCTAAAATTTTTAAATTTAAATTCAATTTAGTTAACATATAGTGTATTATTAATTTCAGGGGTAGAATTCAATGATTGATCAATTGAATATAACACCCAGTGTTCATTACATCAAAATGCCTTCCTTAATGCCAATTACCCTATTACCCAATTACCCTATCCCACCACCCACCTCCCTTCCAGCAACCCTTCGTATGTTCTCTATAGTTAAGAGTCTCTAATGATTGGCCTCCTCTCTTTTTATCTTATTTTTCCTTCCCGTCCCATATGTTAGTCTGTTTCGTTTCTTAAATTCCACATACCAGTGAAATTATATATTTTTCTTTCACTGGCTGACTTATTTTGCTTATGTAATACCCTCTAGCTCCATCCATGTTGTTGCAAATGGCAAGATTTCATTCTTTTTGATGGCTGAATAATATTCCATTGCATATACATACCACTTCTTTATCTATTCATTTATAGATAGATAGCTGGGCTCTTTTCATATTTTGGGTATTGTAGACATTACTGCTATAAACATTGGGGTTCATGTGCCCCTTCAAGTCACTATTTTTGTAACCTGTGGATAAATACCTAATAGTGTAATTGCTGGGTTGTAGGGCAGTTTTATTTTTAACTTTTTGAGGAAACGCTGAACTGTCTTCTAGAGTGGCTTCACTGGTTTGCATTCCCATCAACAGTAGAAGAGGGTTCCCTTTCTCCACATCCTCACCAAGATCTGTAGTTTCTTGAGTTGTTAATTTTAGCCATTCTGACTAGTGGGAGGTGGTACCTCATTGTGGTTTTGATTTCTATTTCCCTGATGCTGAGTGATGTTGATGTGTCCGTTAGCCATTTGTATGTCTTCTTTGGAGAAATATCTGTTCATGTCTTCTGCCCATTTCTTGACTGGAATTTTTTGGGGTTATTCAGTTTGATAAGTTCTTTATAGATTTTTGGATACTAGCCCATTATCTACTATATCATTTGCAAATATCTTCTCCCATTTCATAGGTTGTCTTTTAGTTTTGTTGATTGTTCCCTTTGCTGTGCAGAAGTTTTCATCCTGATGAAGCCTTAATAGTTCAATTTTTCTTTTGTTTCTCTTGCCTCTGGAGACCTCTCTAGCAAGAAACTGCTGTAGCCAATGTTGAATAGGTTGCTTCCTGAGTTCTCTTTGAGGATTTTGAGGGATTCCTGTCTCATATTTAGGTCTTTCATCCATTTTGAATTTATTTTTGTGTATGGTGTAAGAAAGTGATCTAGTTTCAGTCTTTCACATGTGGCTGTCCAGTTTTCCCAACACCATTTGTTGTTTTTCCGTTGAATATTTTTTTCCCGATTTGTCAGAGATTAGTTGACCATAGAGTTGAGGGTCCATTTCTGGGTAACTATTTTTCTCAATTGATCTACATGTTTGTTTTTGTGCCAGTATCATAATCTCTTGATGATTACAGCTTTGTAATACCTCTTAAAGTCTGGAATTGGGATACTTCCAGCTTTGGTTTTATTTCTCAACATTTTCTTGGCTATTTGGGGTCTTTTCTGATTCCATAATTCTCAGAGATTCTTGATATCTCAATGGCTTCCAGGTGAGCTGTTGAGAATATTCTGCTTCAGGGCTAAGATACTCTCTGGTACTTCCTGACCTTTATTCTTCTCCTTTCCTTGATTGATAGCCTAATTTCCTTTGTTAAAATCCTTCACACTTAGAATACATAGTTGCTTGTATATTACTTTCATTGTCAGAATTATCTTTGTATCATTGGAATTATTTGATATATATTGATAGATAACTCATCCAGATCTGAGCACTCTCTTGCATGTAAAGCTAGAATTTCAAATACTAGAATCTTTCTAAATATTTTGCCTTGGTTACTCTGAACATGATATGACATGTCTTATGATTAATAAAGATCACATGATATCAACCAATACGAATATCTTTGCTTCATATCAGAGTTGCCTCTATCTTGACAGGCAAGGTAAGGGCCAGAGAGCTGTAAGAGGCATGACATCATGCCAGGGGAGGGTGAAGGCAGGGGAGTATTCAGGAAGAAGACTAGGAGACTGAGGTTATGAAGACTGTGTTTGCAATGCAACAAAGACACTAGGAGTGGCAGAGGAACAATAAGAGAGAAGAAGAACAGTGAACATTTGGATCATAGGAAAGGAGCAGGTTGGAAAGAATGGGGGTAAGAGCTGGCAACAGGGAAGTGAGTTAGCTGGCACAAATGTTATCAGTAAAAATCAGTATAGTTGACATTCATTTGTTAAAACAGTCTGACTAAATGAAATAGTAGTCAGATTTTATTCATTTATTCAAGAAACATTTACTAAGCATTTTCTATAACCAGTAACTGTATTACATGGAAGGTTTATAAAGATAACAGTTACTATTCTTTATGAAAATGTTCTTTAAAGACTAAGGGATTATAAAGAAAAGCTAATGTAATTCCAACTGGATTGTACAAATTCAATTGAATTTAAAAAATCATCTCCTGTTCGAAGGGAAAACTTTAAGATCTTTTAGCATCCACATAGTCTGGATGTTCTCTAAATTCTTACACATCCCTACTGATCATCTATGCTGTTCACTATATGAATATTGAATGTCTTAACAGTCTTGGTTGCAAGCAAAAGACCACTCAGTTCAGTTTAAAAATAAAAAAGGGAATTATATGTTATCTACTGAGTGTTTCATGTTGGATTGCCCAGAAGCAGATGGAGTTTGTGATGGAATTTGACATTTGGGAATTGATTAGGCATCCAAACCTATGGAAGCACAAATAGTCAGAGTGAAAAGTTGAACTGTGGGGTAGACCTGGAAAAACCTTGGTCAAATTCATAAGGAGTTTGGAACCTACATAGCCTATCTGGATTTTCCTATAGTAGACCTAAATGCCTGAGACTTTATCCCTTTCTCAGTGATCAGAAACAGATATGGGCAAGCTTTGGAATAAGACAGTTCTTCACAACCCAGGCAAATCCTGAGGGAACTGACAGAATTCTCAAAAGTTAGGACACCAAGTCCTTTCTTGAAGAGGATTTAGGTGGCACATCTTGACGTATACCACAAGTTACTTTATGTTGTTCAAGTAAAAGGAGAATAACTGGGTCTTCTAGAAGGTTGAAGAACTAGGGCAACTCTGGACTAAGAAGTAGCATTTTGTAGACTTTGTTTCTGCTCTTTAACTTTTTAACTTTATTGGCCTTCCAATCTCTAATCCTTTTGTCTTCCAACTCCAGTTCTCCAAAAGATAATTTAATTGTCACAGATCTGATCAGATAATCAACCCTGACCCAGTCCTTTGCAGTCAAGCTCCTGCAGTGTGAACACAGCTTCCAGGAAACTCTAAGTAGATAAGTGGCAGTGTTGGTGGTGAATTAGTTCTTAGGAAAGAGTGAATGGTTCATGGATGGTGAAGACACCTCAAAAGGCAATCATGTAATCAGTAGCCATTACAAGTATTCTGTGATTAAATCTCTTAAGGATCATTTCTGTCTGGGGACTAGAATCAATCAATGCCCTTGGATTTTTGCTGAAAGGAAAATATTTGCAAAAATTGCTCTTGCCCAAGCTTGTCAAATGTGTTGATAATATATCTCACCCAACAGTATTGAGCATGGTTAGTTTACAATTTCTGTTAACCAGCTGATATTTCCTGGTATAGATTCAAGGAGAACATGCTAAGATTCCAGGCATGACAACACATTTCTATGGTGAATCACTGAGAGCAGCCTCTAGGAAACAAGGTGTCCATGGAGGTATCTAAGTAAGGTTGGAGAGAGGGAGAGAATGTAAACTATGAACTTAGAGTATTATATTATTTCATTATTTCTTCAGACATTCATCACAGAAATATAAGATGTGATTACTCCAAAAACAAAGGAAAAGCTACAAGTCTTCTCAGAGATACTCAGTTTCTAGTATATTTTATGTAAAAAAAGGCTGCAGTTACATGAAAGATTTACTGGCCTACCAGGATAAAGACAAGAGGCTGTTCGTCAGAAATAGAAAAGAGTAAAGGTTAAGTAGTCCTTGAAGTTTGAGTTTGTACTGGTACCTTATGATGAATAAAAATCACTGATTTTTATTAAAGAAAAAAATGGATACTTCACTTTCTAGTGTTAAAGCTATGCTTTCCTATGAAAGTTCAGATGACAAAAATACAGCAACTATTTACTTCTCAAAAATGACATCATTTATAGAATGAAAAAACACAAAAAGCCCATCCATCTGTCAAGAAGTATCACCTCTAGATAGTAATGTAATCTAAATACAATTATGGTCCCTTCATTATAAAACAACTAGAGTTGGATAAAGTAAAATTTCTAATGCATTGCTAGGGCTAAATAAGAAAATTATCAATTGACCCAAAAAAATAGTTAAACAGGGCCAGTGGTATTCTTTACAAGCATGTAAAAGAGAAAAACAAAAGTGAGATTTACCCTAAAGTCAACTGTAAATATCAGCACTGCATTCAGAGTTAAGATTGGGTGCATGGTACAGAGAAGACTATGTCTTTGGACAACAAAGATGGAAAGATAAATCTGAAATTCCTGTCTTAAACCAGGATATAAGGGGGCTAACATGGTTCCACAGTCTTAATAGCTGGCACTGGCAGGGTTTACCATCAACATAAGCCCAGCTTTCTACAAGACAACTGGTCACTTGGCCATACCCTTAACTGACAAAGGCACCTTAACTTTTGTTTATCATCTTTTCTGCACCCAGAGGAATAAAAGCAAACTTTATGGCTATCACTTTACAAAGCTTCAGGGAAAAAAGGCAGAATTCAAATACAGTGAGTGTAAGCAATGAAGTACCTATGATGAAAGGGTGGCTTATATTTTTGAAGAGCAAGAAAGAGTTAAGAAATTAAGAGAGAATGTGAATTCTAAGTTTTAATCATTTCAACCTCTAACCATTTTGCCACCATCTCTAAGGTATTAGTAGCTGCTTCCTGCTGTTGACACCCTCATGACACCTTATTATTCCATTTTTATCTTTTCAAAATTTCAATACCTAATTACCAATTCTTTATATTAAATTATCTTAGGTGAAATAACTGGTGTGATTTCTGTCTTCTGACTAGATCCTGATAGATACATATGTGGAACTCATTGTTTAAACCTACTATTTTCACCTTTATTCTAGTGTTAGGAAAATGTGGTCAAGCACCCCAAAGAACAAGTCAACTTGGGAACAGAAAGGATAGAGTGGGGAACATAGAAGGAAGAGAATGGAGTTCCAGGTTCTTCTGCTCTCTGGGCTGTGAGGTATGAAAGAGCAAAATATCATTGACCTTAGCCCTTGCTTTCCCAGCAACCTGAAATGACAATTGTAATCTTGATTTTAATGAGCTCATCACTACAACTCAGTCAGCAGTTGATGTCAAGTGTTGAAAATAGAAAAAAAAAAAAAAAACAAAACAAGCTATCACCACTTACATAAAAATTCTGTCTTTTTTAGAGCTGATGTTCCCATTTTCCAACTATTTAAAAATGAGACTGCAGTGAGCAGGAGCAATTGCTTTATATTCAGTGCACTTAGATGAATGTTTGATATAAAGGGAAATTAACTTCATATAGTCTTTTTCTGTGCACCATATTAAGCATGAGATTTTCAGTTCTGCAGCATGTAGTAGAAGAAATGCACACAGAGAACATTAGGACTGAAGCAATGACTATTCCATTTCTGAGAACTGGACAGGAAGATGTGACTCCATTCTGCTCTATACCGAGAAAGAGCTATGTGTTTACGGGGAGGAGCTGGTATAGGACAGGGTGTCAATTCAATCTCCCTTGAAAAAGCCCAAGGTATTGAACTAGTCATTGCTGCAATATAGTACAAATACTAGGTAAGGCAGACTGCACACCCAGATAAGATGTTACAAGGACACTTGACATATTTTCAGAGCCTAATTGATGGCATAGCTGGGAGTGCCTCAGGGTAATTCTTGTGCTAAACTAGGCTTTCCAAGTTGAAGAAATATATATATATATATATATATATATATTTTTTTTTTTTTTTTTTTTTAAAGTATATCACTAGTTGGTTTGTTTCACTGATAAGGGTTACTTTCTCCTGTGTTTTTGTCTTCATGTTCTTTTTTTAAAAAAAAAAATTCTTTATTTATTTGAGAGAGAGAAAGAGACAGCAAGAAAGGGAACACAAGGAGGGGAAGCAGGAAAGGGAGAAGCAACAGGCTTCCTGCCCCGGAGGGAGCCTGATGCTGGGCTGGATCCCAGGACCCTGGGATCATGACCTGAGCCAAAGCACACACTTAATGACTGAGTGACCCAGGTGCCCCTTGTCTTCATGTTCTGATAATTTCCACCTAAAACGTAGAATGCACCCAACTTGGGAAAAGAGGAAAGAGTTTTACTTCATAGTTGAGAAGAGAAAAAGAGAAAAAAGTAACTCTAATAATAAGAAAAGTAAATATGTTTTGCTATGGATGCCATTGAGATGTTAAGAAATATTATTTAAATAAAATGTATTTAGAACATTAGAAATATAAAGCAGAAAATGCAAATGTTAGTGCACTACTCATTGCTATCCAGATAGTTTTTAAGGAACTTCAGGATGAGAGTCCAAGCTATAGCAGCAGAAGGTCCATATTAACCCCTATCCATTTATCACACAGGCATAGTAATGGTAATGTCCTAACACTAGTGATACATTGCTGACTCTGGAGAAAATTACTTGCATCTCAATGTGTAAGTATAACTGTCTTTCCAAATAGTAAATCTACAGGGAAGGAAGACACCACCCATTCAATTTATAAAGAAGGAAATGAAGGTCATATTTGCTTTGATATAAACATCTATAATGAATAAAAGAGAAAGAAATAATAAGTTAATAGACATTTTAATAAGTTTGCAGATATATGATGGCCATATTTTTCCATATGTTGGTCTTCTATGGTCTAAATATTTATGTCCCCTTAAAATTCACATGTTGAACAGATTGCGGTCAAGATGGCGGAGAAGTAGCAGCTGAGACGACATCAGGTAGCAGGAAATCAGCTAAATAGCTTATCAAACCATTGCGAACACCTACAAATCCAATGGGAGATCAAAGAGAGGAAGAACAGCAATTCTGGAAACAGAAAATCGGCCACTTTCTGGAAGGTAGGACTGGCGGAGAAGTGAATCGAAAGCGACGGGAGGATAGATCGCGGGGGAGGGGCCAGCTCCCGGCAAGCGGCGGAGCAACGGAGCACTAAATGGGGACTTTTAAAAGTTTGCTCCATGGAGGGACATCGCTCCAGAGGCTAAACCGGGGTGAAGCCCACATGGGGTCAGCATGGCCCCAGGTCCCGCAGGGTCACAGAAGGATTGGGGGTGTCTGAGTGTCGCAGAGCTAGCAGGCATCGGAGCGGGAAGCCGGCCACAGAGACAGAGCCTAGGAGTGAGCTCTCAGCTTGGGGTTAACTTGAACCGGTCGCAGGCTGGGTGAGCTCGGAGTGCGGCCAGAGGCGAGGGAGGTGGAAGTAGCCAGGGCTTTTCTCTGAGGAGTGGAGCCCCGAATCTCAGCTCTTCTGGGCCGGAGACTGGGAGGCCACCATTTTCATTCCTGTCCTTTGGAACTCTACGGAAAGTGTTCAGGGAACAAAAGGTCCCGAAAGCGAAACCGAGCGGATTACTTAGCCCAGGCCCTGGTAAGGGCGGTGCAGCTCTGCCTCGGGCAAAGACAGCGGAAATCCAGAGGAGGAGAAAGCAAAGCAAGCAAAGCGCGGAATTCATGGCGTTCTCCCCATGATTCTTTAGTCTTGCAGTTAATTCAATTTTTTCTTTAAAGGGCATTTTCCTAGGGTCTTTGCCACCCTTTTAGTATTTTATTTGCTCCTTCATATAATCTTATCTGGAAAAAATGACAAGGCGGAAAAACTCACCACAAAAAAAAGAACAAGAGACAGTACCAA